>JAWUZG010001331.1:0-33746 GCA_036785705.1 Acanthornis magna
CGTGGAGAATACATTCTCCACGCACGCTACCTTCTCCGGGAGCTGAACTTGCACGAGTTTTGCAAGTCTAAAGCTGGAGCAAAGTGTTTCTCTCTCTCTCTCGCTCCCTCTCTCTCTGCACATTGTCCCCGTGTCCCGGTGCTGCCAGAACATCGTAGCAGCGAGAAACATCCTTTGGAGACGAGCCTGCATGCTGCTATGCTTGCCCGTGCAGTTTGGATGCGAAATGCAGGGTGCACAGCAGCTCCGCGTTCTCCGGCACCTCGCTCCGGCTTCTAGCCGCCTAAGACGCACCTTAGGCGGCTAGGCGCTCTTAGCTCGCAAAGCGCGAGAAAGAAGCGGACGGCTCTCTGCGGTCCGGCACAAGATGCGAACAGAAGAAGCTACGTGGAGAATACATTCTCCACGCACGCTACCTTCTCCGGGAGCTGAACTTGCACGAGTTTTGCAAGTCTAAAGCTGGAGCAAAGTGTTTCTCTCTCTCTCTCGCTCCCTCTCTCTCTGCACATTGTCCCCGTGTCCCGGTGCTGCCAGAACATCGTAGCAGCGTGAAACATCCTTTGGAGACGAGCCTGCATGCTGCTATGCTTGCCCGTGCAGTTTGGATGTGAAATGCAGGGTGCACAGCAGCTCCGCGTTCTCCGGCACCTCGCTCCGGCTTCTAGCCGCCTAAGACGCACCTTAGCCGGCTAGGCGCTCTTAGCTCGCAAAGCGCGAGAAAGAAGCGGACGGCTCTCTGCGGTCCGGCACAAGATGCGAACAGAAGAAGCTACGTGGAGAATACATTCTCCACGCACGCTACCTTCTCCGGGAGCTGAACTTGCACGAGTTTTGCAAGTCTAAAGCTGGAGCAAAGTGTTTCTCTCTCTCTCTCGCTCCCTCTCTCTCTGCACATTGTCCCCGTGTCCCGGTGCTGCCAGAACATCGTAGCAGCGAGAAACATCCTTTGGAGACGAGCCTGCATGCTGCTATGCTTGCCCGTGCAGTTTGGATGTGAAATGCAGGGTGCACAGCAGCTCCGCGTTCTCCGGCACCTCGCTCCGGCTTCTAGCCGCCTAAGACGCACCTTAGCCGGCTAGGCGCTCTTAGCTCGCAAAGCGCGAGAAAGAAGCGGACGGCTCTCTGCGGTCCGGCACAAGATGCGAACAGAAGAAGCTACGTGGAGAATACATTCTCCACGCACGCTACCTTCTCCGGGAGCTGAACTTGCACGAGTTTTGCAAGTCTAAAGCTGGAGCAAAGTGTTTCTCTCTCTCTCTCGCTCCCTCTCTCTCTGCACATTGTCCCCGTGTCCCGGTGCTGCCAGAACATCGTAGCAGCGTGAAACATCCTTTGGAGACGAGCCTGCATGCTGCTATGCTTGCCCGTGCAGTTTGGATGCGAAATGCAGGGTGCACAGCAGCTCCGCGTTCTCCGGCACCTCGCTCCGGCTTCTAGCCGCCTAAGACGCACCTTAGCCGGCTAGGCGCTCTTAGCTCGCAAAGCGCGAGAAAGAAGCGGACAGCTCTCTGCGGTCCGGCACAAGATGCGAACAGAAGAAGCTACGTGGAGAATACATTCTCCACTCACGCTACCTTCTCCGGGAGCTGAACTTGCACGAGTTTTGCAAGTCTAAAGCTGGAGCAAAGTGTTTCTCTCTCTCTCTCGCTCCCTCTCTCTCTGCACATTGTCCCCGTGTCCCGGTGCTGCCAGAACATCGTAGCAGCGAGAAACATCCTTTGGAGACGAGCCTGCATGCTGCTATGCTTGCCCGTGCAGTTTGGATGCGAAATGCAGGGTGCACAGCAGCTCCGCGTTCTCCGGCACCTCGCTCCGGCTTCTAGCCGCCTAAGACGCACCTTAGCCGGCTAGGCGCTCTTAGCTCGCAAAGCGCGAGAAAGAAGCGGACGGCTCTCTGCGGTCCGGCACAAGATGCGAACAGAAGAAGCTACGTGGAGAATACATTCTCCACGCACGCTACCTTCTCCGGGAGCTGAACTTGCACGAGTTTTGCAAGTCTAAAGCTGGAGCAAAGTGTTTCTCTCTCTCTCTCGCTCCCTCTCTCTCTGCACATTGTCCCCGTGTCCCGGTGCTGCCAGAACATCGTAGCAGCGAGAAACATCCTTTGGAGATGAGCCTGCATGCTGCTATGCTTGCCCGTGCAGTTTGGATGTGAAATGCAGGGTGCACAGCAGCTCCGCGTTCTCCGGCACCTCGCTCCGGCTTCTAGCCGCCTAAGACGCACCTTAGCCGGCTAGGCGCTCTTAGCTCGCAAAGCGCGAGAAAGAAGCGGACGGCTCTCTGCGGTCCGGCACAAGGTGCGAACAGAAGAAGCTACGTGGAGAATACATTCTCCACGCACGCTACCTTCTCCGGGAGCTGAACTTGCACGAGTTTTGCAAGTCTAAAGCTGGAGCAAAGTGTTTCTCTCTCTCTCTCGCTCCCTCTCTCTCTGCACATTGTCCCCGTGTCCCGGTGCTGCCAGAACATCGTAGCAGCGAGAAACATCCTTTGGAGACGAGCCTGCATGCTGCTATGCTTGCCCGTGCAGTTTGGATGCGAAATGCAGGGTGCACAGCAGCTCCGCGTTCTCCGGCACCTCGCTCCGGCTTCTAGCCGCCTAAGACGCACCTTAGGCGGCTAGGCGCTCTTAGCTCGCAAAGCGCGAGAAAGAAGCGGACGGCTCTCTGCGGTCCGGCACAAGATGCGAACAGAAGAAGCTACGTGGAGAATACATTCTCCACGCACGCTACCTTCTCCGGGAGCTGAACTTGCACGAGTTTTGCAAGTCTAAAGCTGGAGCAAAGTGTTTCTCTCTCTCTCTCGCTCCCTCTCTCTCTGCACATTGTCCCCGTGTCCCGGTGCTGCCAGAACATCGTAGCAGCGAGAAACATCCTTTGGAGACGAGCCTGCATGCTGCTATGCTTGCCCGTGCAGTTTGGATGCGAAATGCAGGGTGCACAGCAGCTCCGCGTTCTCCGGCACCTCGCTCCGGCTTCTAGCCGCCTAAGACGCACCTTAGCCGGCTAGGCGCTCTTAGCTCGCAAAGCGCGAGAAAGAAGCGGACGGCTCTCTGCGGTCCGGCACAAGGTGCGAACAGAAGAAGCTACGTGGAGAATACATTCTCCACGCACGCTACCTTCTCCGGGAGCTGAACTTGCACGAGTTTTTGCAAGTCTAAAGCTGGAGCAAAGTGTTTCTCTCTCTCTCTCGCTCCCTCTCTCTCTGCACATTGTCCCCGTGTCCCGGTGCTGCCAGAACATCGTAGCAGCGTGAAACATCCTTTGGAGACGAGCCTGCATGCTGCTATGCTTGCCCGTGCAGTTTGGATGCGAAATGCAGGGTGCACAGCAGCTCCGCGTTCTCCGGCACCTCGCTCCGGCTTCTAGCCGCCTAAGACGCACCTTAGCCGGCTAGGCGCTCTTAGCTCGCAAAGCGCGAGAAAGAAGCGGACGGCTCTCTGCGGTCCGGCACAAGATGCGAACAGAAGAAGCTACGTGGAGAATACATTCTCCACGCACGCTACCTTCTCCGGGAGCTGAACTTGCACGAGTTTTGCAAGTCTAAAGCTGGAGCAAAGTGTTTCTCTCTCTCTCTCGCTCCTCTCTCTCTGCACATTGTCCCCGTGTCCCGGTGCTGCCAGAACATCGTAGCAGCGAGAAACATCCTTTGGAGACGAGCCTGCATGCTGCTATGCTTGCCCGTGCAGTTTGGATGCGAAATGCAGGGTGCACAGCAGCTCCGCGTTCTCCGGCACCTCGCTCCGGCTTCTAGCCGCCTAAGACGCACCTTAGCCGGCTAGGCGCTCTTAGCTCGCAAAGCGCGAGAAAGAAGCGGACGGCTCTCTGCGGTCCGGCACAAGATGCGAACAGAAGAAGCTACGTGGAGAATACATTCTCCACGCACGCTACCTTCTCCGGGAGCTGAACTTGCACGAGTTTTGCAAGTCTAAAGCTGGAGCAAAGTGTTTCTCTCTCTCTCTCGCTCCCTCTCTCTCTGCACATTGTCCCCGTGTCCCGGTGCTGCCAGAACATCGTAGCAGCGTGAAACATCCTTTGGAGACGAGCCTGCATGCTGCTATGCTTGCCCGTGCAGTTTGGATGTGAAATGCAGGGTGCACAGCAGCTCCGCGTTCTCCGGCACCTCGCTCCGGCTTCTAGCCGCCTAAGACGCACCTTAGCCGGCTAGGCGCTCTTAGCTCGCAAAGCGCGAGAAAGAAGCGGACGGCTCTCTGCGGTCCGGCACAAGATGCGAACAGAAGAAGCTACGTGGAGAATACATTCTCCACGCACGCTACCTTCTCCGGGAGCTGAACTTGCACGAGTTTTGCAAGTCTAAAGCTGGAGCAAAGTGTTTCTCTCTCTCTCTCGCTCCCTCTCTCTCTGCACATTGTCCCCGTGTCCCGGTGCTGCCAGAACATCGTAGCAGCGAGAAACATCCTTTGGAGACGAGCCTGCATGCTGCTATGCTTGCCCGTGCAGTTTGGATGCGAAATGCAGGGTGCACAGCAGCTCCGCGTTCTCCGGCACCTCGCTCCGGCTTCTAGCCGCCTAAGACGCACCTTAGCCGGCTAGGCGCTCTTAGCTCGCAAAGCGCGAGAAAGAAGCGGACGGCTCTCTGCGGTCCGGCACAAGATGCGAACAGAAGAAGCTACGTGGAGAATACATTCTCCACGCACGCTACCTTCTCCGGGAGCTGAACTTGCACGAGTTTTGCAAGTCTAAAGCTGGAGCAAAGTGTTTCTCTCTCTCTCTCGCTCCCTCTCTCTCTGCACATTGTCCCCGTGTCCCGGTGCTGCCAGAACATCGTAGCAGCGTGAAACATCCTTTGGAGACGAGCCTGCATGCTGCTATGCTTGCCCGTGCAGTTTGGATGCGAAATGCAGGGTGCACAGCAGCTCCGCGTTCTCCGGCACCTCGCTCCGGCTTCTAGCCGCCTAAGACGCACCTTAGCCGGCTAGGCGCTCTTAGCTCGCAAAGCGCGAGAAAGAAGCGGACGGCTCTCTGCGGTCCGGCACAAGATGCGAACAGAAGAAGCTACGTGGAGAATACATTCTCCACGCACGCTACCTTCTCCGGAGCTGAACTTGCACGAGTTTTGCAAGTCTAAAGCTGGAGCAAAGTGTTTCTCTCTCTCTCTCGCTCCCTCTCTCTCTGCACATTGTCCCCGTGTCCCGGTGCTGCCAGAACATCGTAGCAGCGAGAAACATCCTTTGGAGACGAGCCTGCATGCTGCTATGCTTGCCCGTGCAGTTTGGATGCGAAATGCAGGGTGCACAGCAGCTCCGCGTTCTCCGGCACCTCGCTCCGGCTTCTAGCCGCCTAAGACGCACCTTAGGCGGCTAGGCGCTCTTAGCTCGCAAAGCGCGAGAAAGAAGCGGACGGCTCTCTGCGGTCCGGCACAAGATGCGAACAGAAGAAGCTACGTGGAGAATACATTCTCCACGCACGCTACCTTCTCCGGGAGCTGAACTTGCACGAGTTTTGCAAGTCTAAAGCTGGAGCAAAGTGTTTCTCTCTCTCTCTCGCTCCCTCTCTCTCTGCACATTGTCCCCGTGTCCCGGTGCTGCCAGAACATCGTAGCAGCGTGAAACATCCTTTGGAGACGAGCCTGCATGCTGCTATGCTTGCCCGTGCAGTTTGGATGCGAAATGCAGGGTGCACAGCAGCTCCGCGTTCTCCGGCACCTCGCTCCGGCTTCTAGCCGCCTAAGACGCACCTTAGCCGGCTAGGCGCTCTTAGCTCGCAAAGCGCGAGAAAGAAGCGGACGGCTCTCTGCGGTCCGGCACAAGATGCGAACAGAAGAAGCTACGTGGAGAATACATTCTCCACGCACGCTACCTTCTCCGGGAGCTGAACTTGCACGAGTTTTGCAAGTCTAAAGCTGGAGCAAAGTGTTTCTCTCTCTCTCTCGCTCCCTCTCTCTCTGCACATTGTCCCCGTGTCCCGCTGCTGCCAGAACATCGTAGCAGCGAGAAACATCCTTTGGAGACGAGCCTGCATGCTGCTATGCTTGCCCGTGCAGTTTGGATGCGAAATGCAGGGTGCACAGCAGCTCCGCGTTCTCCGGCACCTCGCTCCGGCTTCTAGCCGCCTAAGACGCACCTTAGCCGGCTAGGCGCTCTTAGCTCGCAAAGCGCGAGAAAGAAGCGGACGGCTCTCTGCGGTCCGGCACAAGATGCGAACAGAAGAAGCTACGTGGAGAATACATTCTCCACGCACGCTACCTTCTCCGGGAGCTGAACTTGCACGAGTTTTGCAAGTCTAAAGCTGGAGCAAAGTGTTTCTCTCTCTCTCTCGCTCCTCTCTCTCTGCACATTGTCCCCGTGTCCCGGTGCTGCCAGAACATCGTAGCAGCGTGAAACATCCTTTGGAGACGAGCCTGCATGCTGCTATGCTTGCCCGTGCAGTTTGGATGTGAAATGCAGGGTGCACAGCAGCTCCGCGTTCTCCGGCACCTCGCTCCGGCTTCTAGCCGCCTAAGACGCACCTTAGCCGGCTAGGCGCTCTTAGCTCGCAAAGCGCGAGAAAGAAGCGGACGGCTCTCTGCGGTCCGGCACAAGATGCGAACAGAAGAAGCTACGTGGAGAATACATTCTCCACGCACGCTACCTTCTCCGGGAGCTGAACTTGCACGAGTTTTGCAAGTCTAAAGCTGGAGCAAAGTGTTTCTCTCTCTCTCTCGCTCCCTCTCTCTCTGCACATTGTCCCCGTGTCCCGGTGCTGCCAGAACATCGTAGCAGCGAGAAACATCCTTTGGAGACGAGCCTGCATGCTGCTATGCTTGCCCGTGCAGTTTGGATGCGAAATGCAGGGTGCACAGCAGCTCCGCGTTCTCCGGCACCTCGCTCCGGCTTCTAGCCGCCTAAGACGCACCTTAGCCGGCTAGGCGCTCTTAGCTCGCAAAGCGCGAGAAAGAAGCGGACGGCTCTCTGCGGTCCGGCACAAGATGCGAACAGAAGAAGCTACGTGGAGAATACATTCTCCACGCACGCTACCTTCTCCGGGAGCTGAACTTGCACGAGTTTTGCAAGTCTAAAGCTGGAGCAAAGTGTTTCTCTCTCTCTCTCGCTCCCTCTCTCTCTGCACATTGTCCCCGTGTCCCGGTGCTGCCAGAACATCGTAGCAGCGAGAAACATCCTTTGGAGACGAGCCTGCATGCTGCTATGCTTGCCCGTGCAGTTTGGATGCGAAATGCAGGGTGCACAGCAGCTCCGCGTTCTCCGGCACCTCGCTCCGGCTTCTAGCCGCCTAAGACGCACCTTAGCCGGCTAGGCGCTCTTAGCTCGCAAAGCGCGAGAAAGAAGCGGACGGCTCTCTGCGGTCCGGCACAAGATGCGAACAGAAGAAGCTACGTGGAGAATACATTCTCCACGCACGCTACCTTCTCCGGGAGCTGAACTTGCACGAGTTTTGCAAGTCTAAAGCTGGAGCAAAGTGTTTCTCTCTCTCTCTCGCTCCCTCTCTCTCTGCACATTGTCCCCGTGTCCCGGTGCTGCCAGAACATCGTAGCAGCGAGAAACATCCTTTGGAGATGAGCCTGCATGCTACTATGCTTGCCCGTGCAGTTTGGATGCGAAATGCAGGGTGCACAGCAGCTCCGCGTTCTCCGGCACCTCGCTCCGGCTTCTAGCCGCCTAAGACGCACCTTAGCCGGCTAGGCGCTCTTAGCTCGCAAAGCGCGAGAAAGAAGCGGACGGCTCTCTGCGGTCCGGCACAAGATGCAAACAGAAGAAGCTACGTGGAGAATACATTCTCCACGCACGCTACCTTCTCCGGGAGCTGAACTTGCACGAGTTTTGCAAGTCTAAAGCTGGAGCAAAGTGTTTCTCTCTCTCTCTCGCTCCCTCTCTCTCTGCACATTGTCCCCGTGTCCCGGTGCTGCCAGAACATCGTAGCAGCGAGAAACATCCTTTGGAGACGAGCCTGCATGCTGCTATGCTTGCCCGTGCAGTTTGGATGCGAAATGCAGGGTGCACAGCAGCTCCGCGTTCTCCGGCACCTCGCTCCGGCTTCTAGCCGCCTAAGACGCACCTTAGCCGGCTAGGCGCTCTTAGCTCGCAAAGCGCGAGAAAGAAGCCGACGGCTCTCTGCGGTCCGGCACAAGATGCGAACAGAAGAAGCTACGTGGAGAATACATTCTCCACGCACGCTACCTTCTCCGGGAGCTGAACTTGCACGAGTTTTGCAAGTCTAAAGCTGGAGCAAAGTGTTTCTCTCTCTCTCTCGCTCCCTCTCTCTCTGCACATTGTCCCCGTGTCCCGGTGCTGCCAGAACATCGTAGCAGCGTGAAACATCCTTTGGAGACGAGCCTGCATGCTGCTATGCTTGCCCGTGCAGTTTGGATGCGAAATGCAGGGTGCACAGCAGCTCCGCGTTCTCCGGCACCTCGCTCCGGCTTCTAGCCGCCTAAGACGCACCTTAGCCGGCTAGGCGCTCTTAGCTCGCAAAGCGCGAGAAAGAAGCGGACGGCTCTCTGCGGTCCGGCACAAGATGCGAACAGAAGAAGCTACGTGGAGAATACATTCTCCACGCACGCTACCTTCTCCGGGAGCTGAACTTGCACGAGTTTTGCAAGTCTAAAGCTGGAGCAAAGTGTTTCTCTCTCTCTCTCGCTCCCTCTCTCTCTGCACATTGTCCCCGTGTCCCGGTGCTGCCAGAACATCGTAGCAGCGAGAAACATCCTTTGGAGACGAGCCTGCATGCTGCTATGCTTGCCCGTGCAGTTTGGATGCGAAATGCAGGGTGCACAGCAGCTCCGCGTTCTCCGGCACCTCGCTCCGGCTTCTAGCCGCCTAAGACGCACCTTAGGCGGCTAGGCGCTCTTAGCTCGCAAAGCGCGAGAAAGAAGCGGACGGCTCTCTGCGGTCCGGCACAAGATGCGAACAGAAGAAGCTACGTGGAGAATACATTCTCCACGCACGCTACCTTCTCCGGGAGCTGAACTTGCACGAGTTTTGCAAGTCTAAAGCTGGAGCAAAGTGTTTCTCTCTCTCTCTCGCTCCCTCTCTCTCTGCACATTGTCCCCGTGTCCCGGTGCTGCCAGAACATCGTAGCAGCGAGAAACATCCTTTGGAGACGAGCCTGCATGCTGCTATGCTTGCCCGTGCAGTTTGGATGCGAAATGCAGGGTGCACAGCAGCTCCGCGTTCTCCGGCACCTCGCTCCGGCTTCTAGCCGCCTAAGACGCACCTTAGGCGGCTAGGCGCTCTTAGCTCGCAAAGCGCGAGAAAGAAGCGGACGGCTCTCTGCGGTCCGGCACAAGATGCGAACAGAAGAAGCTACGTGGAGAATACATTCTCCACGCACGCTACCTTCTCCGGGAGCTGAACTTGCACGAGTTTTGCAAGTCTAAAGCTGGAGCAAAGTGTTTCTCTCTCTCTCTCGCTCCCTCTCTCTCTGCACATTGTCCCCGTGTCCCGGTGCTGCCAGAACATCGTAGCAGCGTGAAACATCCTTTGGAGACGAGCCTGCATGCTGCTATGCTTGCCCGTGCAGTTTGGATGTGAAATGCAGGGTGCACAGCAGCTCCGCGTTCTCCGGCACCTCGCTCCGGCTTCTAGCCGCCTAAGACGCACCTTAGCCGGCTAGGCGCTCTTAGCTCGCAAAGCGCGAGAAAGAAGCGGACGGCTCTCTGCGGTCCGGCACAAGATGCGAACAGAAGAAGCTACGTGGAGAATACATTCTCCACGCACGCTACCTTCTCCGGGAGCTGAACTTGCACGAGTTTTGCAAGTCTAAAGCTGGAGCAAAGTGTTTCTCTCTCTCTCTCGCTCCCTCTCTCTCTGCACATTGTCCCCGTGTCCCGGTGCTGCCAGAACATCGTAGCAGCGAGAAACATCCTTTGGAGACGAGCCTGCATGCTGCTATGCTTGCCCGTGCAGTTTGGATGTGAAATGCAGGGTGCACAGCAGCTCCGCGTTCTCCGGCACCTCGCTCCGGCTTCTAGCCGCCTAAGACGCACCTTAGCCGGCTAGGCGCTCTTAGCTCGCAAAGCGCGAGAAAGAAGCGGACGGCTCTCTGCGGTCCGGCACAAGATGCGAACAGAAGAAGCTACGTGGAGAATACATTCTCCACGCACGCTACCTTCTCCGGGAGCTGAACTTGCACGAGTTTTGCAAGTCTAAAGCTGGAGCAAAGTGTTTCTCTCTCTCTCTCGCTCCCTCTCTCTCTGCACATTGTCCCCGTGTCCCGGTGCTGCCAGAACATCGTAGCAGCGAGAAACATCCTTTGGAGACGAGCCTGCATGCTGCTATGCTTGCCCGTGCAGTTTGGATGTGAAATGCAGGGTGCACAGCAGCTCCGCGTTCTCCGGCACCTCGCTCCGGCTTCTAGCCGCCTAAGACGCACCTTAGCCGGCTAGGCGCTCTTAGCTCGCAAAGCGCGAGAAAGAAGCGGACGGCTCTCTGCGGTCCGGCACAAGGTGCGAACAGAAGAAGCTACGTGGAGAATACATTCTCCACGCACGCTACCTTCTCCGGGAGCTGAACTTGCACGAGTTTTGCAAGTCTAAAGCTGGAGCAAAGTGTTTCTCTCTCTCTCTCGCTCCCTCTCTCTCTGCACATTGTCCCCGTGTCCCGGTGCTGCCAGAACATCGTAGCAGCGAGAAACATCCTTTGGAGACGAGCCTGCATGCTGCTATGCTTGCCCGTGCAGTTTGGATGCGAAATGCAGGGTGCACAGCAGCTCCGCGTTCTCCGGCACCTCGCTCCGGCTTCTAGCCGCCTAAGACGCACCTTAGCCGGCTAGGCGCTCTTAGCTCGCAAAGCGCGAGAAAGAAGCGGACGGCTCTCTGCGGTCCGGCACAAGATGCGAACAGAAGAAGCTACGTGGAGAATACATTCTCCACGCACGCTACCTTCTCCGGGAGCTGAACTTGCACGAGTTTTGCAAGTCTAAAGCTGGAGCAAAGTGTTTCTCTCTCTCTCTCGCTCCCTCTCTCTCTGCACATTGTCCCCGTGTCCCGGTGCTGCCAGAACATCGTAGCAGCGAGAAACATCCTTTGGAGACGAGCCTGCATGCTGCTATGCTTGCCCGTGCAGTTTGGATGCGAAATGCAGGGTGCACAGCAGCTCCGCGTTCTCCGGCACCTCGCTCCGGCTTCTAGCCGCCTAAGACGCACCTTAGCCGGCTAGGCGCTCTTAGCTCGCAAAGCGCGAGAAAGAAGCGGACGGCTCTCTGCGGTCCGGCACAAGGTGCGAACAGAAGAAGCTACGTGGAGAATACATTCTCCACGCACGCTACCTTCTCCGGGAGCTGAACTTGCACGAGTTTTGCAAGTCTAAAGCTGGAGCAAAGTGTTTCTCTCTCTCTCTCGCTCCCTCTCTCTGCACATTGTCCCCGTGTCCCGGTGCTGCCAGAACATCGTAGCAGCGTGAAACATCCTTTGGAGACGAGCCTGCATGCTGCTATGCTTGCCCGTGCAGTTTGGATGCGAAATGCAGGGTGCACAGCAGCTCCGCGTTCTCCGGCACCTCGCTCCGGCTTCTAGCCGCCTAAGACGCACCTTAGCCGGCTAGGCGCTCTTAGCTCGCAAAGCGCGAGAAAGAAGCGGACGGCTCTCTGCGGTCCGGCACAAGATGCGAACAGAAGAAGCTACGTGGAGAATACATTCTCCACGCACGCTACCTTCTCCGGGAGCTGAACTTGCACGAGTTTTGCAAGTCTAAAGCTGGAGCAAAGTGTTTCTCTCTCTCTCTCGCTCCCTCTCTCTCTGCACATTGTCCCCGTGTCCCGCTGCTGCCAGAACATCGTAGCAGCGAGAAACATCCTTTGGAGACGAGCCTGCATGCTGCTATGCTTGCCCGTGCAGTTTGGATGCGAAATGCAGGGTGCACAGCAGCTCCGCGTTCTCCGGCACCTCGCTCCGGCTTCTAGCCGCCTAAGACGCACCTTAGCCGGCTAGGCGCTCTTAGCTCGCAAAGCGCGAGAAAGAAGCGGACGGCTCTCTGCGGTCCGGCACAAGATGCGAACAGAAGAAGCTACGTGGAGAATACATTCTCCACGCACGCTACCTTCTCCGGGAGCTGAACTTGCACGAGTTTTGCAAGTCTAAAGCTGGAGCAAAGTGTTTCTCTCTCTCTCTCGCTCCCTCTCTCTCTGCACATTGTCCCCGTGTCCCGGTGCTGCCAGAACATCGTAGCAGCGTGAAACATCCTTTGGAGACGAGCCTGCATGCTGCTATGCTTGCCCGTGCAGTTTGGATGTGAAATGCAGGGTGCACAGCAGCTCCGCGTTCTCCGGCACCTCGCTCCGGCTTCTAGCCGCCTAAGACGCACCTTAGCCGGCTAGGCGCTCTTAGCTCGCAAAGCGCGAGAAAGAAGCGGACGGCTCTCTGCGGTCCGGCACAAGATGCGAACAGAAGAAGCTACGTGGAGAATACATTCTCCACGCACGCTACCTTCTCCGGGAGCTGAACTTGCACGAGTTTTGCAAGTCTAAAGCTGGAGCAAAGTGTTTCTCTCTCTCTCTCGCTCCCTCTCTCTCTGCACATTGTCCCCGTGTCCCGGTGCTGCCAGAACATCGTAGCAGCGAGAAACATCCTTTGGAGACGAGCCTGCATGCTGCTATGCTTGCCCGTGCAGTTTGGATGCGAAATGCAGGGTGCACAGCAGCTCCGCGTTCTCCGGCACCTCGCTCCGGCTTCTAGCCGCCTAAGACGCACCTTAGCCGGCTAGGCGCTCTTAGCTCGCAAAGCGCGAGAAAGAAGCGGACGGCTCTCTGCGGTCCGGCACAAGATGCGAACAGAAGAAGCTACGTGGAGAATACATTCTCCACGCACGCTACCTTCTCCGGGAGCTGAACTTGCACGAGTTTTGCAAGTCTAAAGCTGGAGCAAAGTGTTTCTCTCTCTCTCTCGCTCCCTCTCTCTCTGCACATTGTCCCCGTGTCCGGTGCTGCCAGAACATCGTAGCAGCGAGAAACATCCTTTGGAGACGAACCTGCATGCTGCTATGCTTGCCCGTGCAGTTTGGATGCGAAATGCAGGGTGCACAGCAGCTCCGCGTTCTCCGGCACCTCGCTCCGGCTTCTAGCCGCCTAAGACGCACCTTAGCCGGCTAGGCGCTCTTAGCTCGCAAAGCGCGAGAAAGAAGCGGACGGCTCTCTGCGGTCCGGCACAAGATGCGAACAGAAGAAGCTACGTGGAGAATACATCTCCACGCACGCTACCTTCTCCGGGAGCTGAACTTGCACGAGTTTTGCAAGTCTAAAGCTGGAGCAAAGTGTTTCTCTCTCTCTCTCGCTCCCTCTCTCTCTGCACATTGTCCCCGTGTCCCGCTGCTGCCAGAACATCGTAGCAGCGAGAAACATCCTTTGGAGACGAGCCTGCATGCTGCTATGCTTGCCCGTGCAGTTTGGATGTGAAATGCAGGGTGCACAGCAGCTCCGCGTTCTCCGGCACCTCGCTCCGGCTTCTAGCCGCCTAAGACGCACCTTAGCCGGCTAGGCGCTCTTAGCTCGCATAGCGCGAGAAAGAAGCGGACGGCTCTCTGCGGTCCGGCACAAGATGCGAACAGAAGAAGCTACGTGGAGAATACATTCTCCACGCACGCTACCTTCTCCGGGAGCTGAACTTGCACGAGTTTTGCAAGTCTAAAGCTGGAGCAAAGTGTTTCTCTCTCTCTCTCGCTCCCTCTCTCTCTCTGCACATTGTCCCCGTGTCCCGCTGCTGCCAGAACATCGTAGCAGCGTGAAACATCCTTTGGAGACGAGCCTGCATGCTGCTATGCTTGCCGTGCAGTTTGGATGCGAAATGCAGGGTGCACAGCAGCTCGCGTTCTCCGGCACCTCGCTCCGGCTTCTAGCCGCCTAAGACGCACCTTAGCCGGCTAGGCGCTCTTAGCTCGCAAAGCGCGAGAAAGAAGCGGACGGCTCTCTGCGGTCCGGCACAAGATGCGAACAGAAGAAGCTACGTGGAGAATACATTCTCCACGCACGCTACCTTCTCCGGGAGCTGAACTTGCACGAGTTTTGCAAGTCTAAAGCTGGAGCAAAGTGTTTCTCTCTCTCTCTCGCTCCCTCTCTCTCTGCACATTGTCCCCGTGTCCCGGTGCTGCCAGAACATCGTAGCAGCGAGAAACATCCTTTGGAGACGAGCCTGCATGCTGCTATGCTTGCCCGTGCAGTTTGGATGTGAAATGCAGGGTGCACAGCAGCTCCGCGTTCTCCGGCACCTCGCTCCGGCTTCTAGCCGCCTAAGACGCACCTTAGCCGGCTAGGCGCTCTTAGCTCGCAAAGCGCGAGAAAGAAGCGGACGGCTCTCTGCGGTCCGGCACAAGATGCGAACAGAAGAAGCTACGTGGAGAATACATTCTCCACGCACGCTACCTTTTCCGGGAGCTGAACTTGCACGAGTTTTGCAAGTCTAAAGCTGGAGCAAAGTGTTTCTCTCTCTCTCTCGCTCCCTCTCTCTCTGCACATTGTCCCCGTGTCCCGGTGCTGCCAGAACATCGTAGCAGCGTGAAACATCCTTTGGAGACGAGCCTGCATGCTGCTATGCTTGCCCGTGCAGTTTGGATGCGAAATGCAGGGTGCACAGCAGCTCCGCGTTCTCCGGCACCTCGCTCCGGCTTCTAGCCGCCTAAGACGCACCTTAGCCGGCTAGGCGCTCTTAGCTCGCAAAGCGCGAGAAAGAAGCGGACGGCTCTCTGCGGTCCGGCACAAGATGCGAACAGAAGAAGCTACGTGGAGAATACATTCTCCACGCACGCTACCTTCTCCGGGAGCTGAACTTGCACGAGTTTTGCAAGTCTAAAGCTGGAGCAAAGTGTTTCTCTCTCTCTCTCGCTCCCTCTCTCTCTGCACATTGTCCCCGTGTCCCGGTGCTGCCAGAACATCGTAGCAGCGAGAAACATCCTTTGGAGACGAGCCTGCATGCTGCTATGCTTGCCCGTGCAGTTTGGATGCGAAATGCAGGGTGCACAGCAGCTCCGCGTTCTCCGGCACCTCGCTCCGGCTTCTAGCCGCCTAAGACGCACCTTAGCCGGCTAGGCGCTCTTAGCTCGCATAGCGCGAGAAAGAAGCGGACGGCTCTCTGCGGTCCGGCACAAGATGCGAACAGAAGAAGCTACGTGGAGAATACATTCTCCACGCACGCTACCTTCTCCGGGAGCTGAACTTGCACGAGTTTTGCAAGTCTAAAGCTGGAGCAAAGTGTTTCTCTCTCTCCCTCGCTCCCTCTCTCTCTGCACATTGTCCCCGTGTCCCGCTGCTGCCAGAACATCGTAGCAGCGTGAAACATCCTTTGGAGACGAGCCTGCATGCTGCTATGCTTGCCCGTGCAGTTTGGATGCGAAATGCAGGGTGCACAGCAGCTCCGCGTTCTCCGGCACCTCGCTCCGGCTTCTAGCCGCCTAAGACGCACCTTAGCCGGCTAGGCGCTCTTAGCTCGCAAAGCGCGAGAAAGAAGCGGACGGCTCTCTGCGGTCCGGCACAAGATGCGAACAGAAGAAGCTACGTGGAGAATACATTCTCCACGCACGCTACCTTCTCCGGGAGCTGAACTTGCACGAGTTTTGCAAGTCTAAAGCTGGAGCAAAGTGTTTCTCTCTCTCTCTCGCTCCCTCTCTCTCTGCACATTGTCCCCGTGTCCCGGTGCTGCCAGAACATCGTAGCAGCGAGAAACATCCTTTGGAGACGAGCCTGCATGCTGCTATGCTTGCCCGTGCAGTTTGGATGTGAAATGCAGGGTGCACAGCAGCTCCGCGTTCTCCGGCACCTCGCTCCGGCTTCTAGCCGCCTAAGACGCACCTTAGCCGGCTAGGCGCTCTTAGCTCGCAAAGCGCGAGAAAGAAGCGGACGGCTCTCTGCGGTCCGGCACAAGATGCGAACAGAAGAAGCTACGTGGAGAATACATTCTCCACGCACGCTACCTTTTCCGGGAGCTGAACTTGCACGAGTTTTGCAAGTCTAAAGCTGGAGCAAAGTGTTTCTCTCTCTCTCTCGCTCCCTCTCTCTCTGCACATTGTCCCCGTGTCCCGGTGCTGCCAGAACATCGTAGCAGCGTGAAACATCCTTTGGAGACGAGCCTGCATGCTGCTATGCTTGCCCGTGCAGTTTGGATGCTAAATGCAGGGTGCACAGCAGCTCCGCGTTCTCCGGCACCTCGCTCCGGCTTCTAGCCGCCTAAGACGCACCTTAGCCGGCTAGGCGCTCTTAGCTCGCAAAGCGCGAGAAAGAAGCGGACGGCTCTCTGCGGTCCGGCACAAGATGCGAACAGAAGAAGCTACGTGGAGAATACATTCTCCACGCACGCTACCTTCTCCGGGAGCTGAACTTGCACGAGTTTTGCAAGTCTAAAGCTGGAGCAAAGTGTTTCTCTCTCTCTCTCGCTCCCTCTCTCTCTGCACATTGTCCCCGTGTCCCGGTGCTGCCAGAACATCGTAGCAGCGAGAAACATCCTTTGGAGACGAGCCTGCATGCTGCTATGCTTGCCCGTGCAGTTTGGATGCGAAATGCAGGGTGCACAGCAGCTCCGCGTTCTCCGGCACCTCGCTCCGGCTTCTAGCCGCCTAAGACGCACCTTAGCCGGCTAGGCGCTCTTAGCTCGCAAAGCGCGAGAAAGAAGCGGACGGCTCTCTGCGGTCCGGCACAAGATGCGAACAGAAGAAGCTACGTGGAGAATACATTCTCCACGCACGCTACCTTCTCCGGGAGCTGAACTTGCACGAGTTTTGCAAGTCTAAAGCTGGAGCAAAGTGTTTCTCTCTCTCTCTCGCTCCCTCTCTCTCTGCACATTGTCCCCGTGTCCCGGTGCTGCCAGAACATCGTAGCAGCGAGAAACATCCTTTGGAGACGAGCCTGCATGCTGCTATGCTTGCCCGTGCAGTTTGGATGCGAAATGCAGGGTGCACAGCAGCTCCGCGTTCTCCGGCACCCTCGCTCCGGCTTCTAGCCGCCTAAGACGCACCTTAGCCGGCTAGGCGCTCTTAGCTCGCAAAGCGCGAGAAAGAAGCGGACGGCTCTCTGCGGTCCGGCACAAGATGCGAACAGAAGAAGCTACGTGGAGAATACATTCTCCACGCACGCTACCTTCTCCGGGAGCTGAACTTGCACGAGTTTTGCAAGTCTAAAGCTGGAGCAAAGTGTTTCTCTCTCTCTCTCGCTCCCTCTCTCTCTGCACATTGTCCCCGTGTCCCGGTGCTGCCAGAACATCGTAGCAGCGTGAAACATCCTTTGGAGACGAGCCTGCATGCTGCTATGCTTGCCCGTGCAGTTTGGATGTGAAATGCAGGGTGCACAGCAGCTCCGCGTTCTCCGGCACCTCGCTCCGGCTTCTAGCCGCCTAAGACGCACCTTAGCCGGCTAGGCGCTCTTAGCTCGCAAAGCGCGAGAAAGAAGCGGACGGCTCTCTGCGGTCCGGCACAAGATGCGAACAGAAGAAGCTACGTGGAGAATACATTCTCCACGCACGCTACCTTCTCCGGGAGCTGAACTTGCACGAGTTTTGCAAGTCTAAAGCTGGAGCAAAGTGTTTCTCTCTCTCTCTCGCTCCCTCTCTCTCTGCACATTGTCCCCGTGTCCCGGTGCTGCCAGAACATCGTAGCAGCGAGAAACATCCTTTGGAGACGAGCCTGCATGCTGCTATGCTTGCCCGTGCAGTTTGGATGCGAAATGCAGGGTGCACAGCAGCTCCGCGTTCTCCGGCACCTCGCTCCGGCTTCTAGCCGCCTAAGACGCACCTTAGCCGGCTAGGCGCTCTTAGCTCGCAAAGCGCGAGAAAGAAGCGGACGGCTCTCTGCGGTCCGGCACAAGATGCGAACAGAAGAAGCTACGTGGAGAATACATTCTCCACGCACGCTACCTTCTCCGGGAGCTGAACTTGCACGAGTTTTGCAAGTCTAAAGCTGGAGCAAAGTGTTTCTCTCTCTCTCTCGCTCCCTCTCTCTCTGCACATTGTCCCCGTGTCCCGGTGCTGCCAGAACATCGTAGCAGCGAGAAACATCCTTTGGAGACGAGCCTGCATGCTGCTATGCTTGCCCGTGCAGTTTGGATGCGAAATGCAGGGTGCACAGCAGCTCCGCGTTCTCCGGCACCTCGCTCCGGCTTCTAGCCGCCTAAGACGCACCTTAGCCGGCTAGGCGCTCTTAGCTCGCAAAGCGCGAGAAAGAAGCGGACGGCTCTCTGCGGTCCGGCACAAGATGCGAACAGAAGAAGCTACGTGGAGAATACATTCTCCACGCACGCTACCTTCTCCGGGAGCTGAACTTGCACGAGTTTTGCAAGTCTAAAGCTGGAGCAAAGTGTTTCTCTCTCTCTCTCGCTCCCTCTCTCTCTGCACATTGTCCCCGTGTCCCGGTGCTGCCAGAACATCGTAGCAGCGAGAAACATCCTTTGGAGATGAGCCTGCATGCTACTATGCTTGCCCGTGCAGTTTGGATGCGAAATGCAGGGTGCACAGCAGCTCCGCGTTCTCCGGCACCTCGCTCCGGCTTCTAGCCGCCTAAGACGCACCTTAGGCGGCTAGGCGCTCTTAGCTCGCAAAGCGCGAGAAAGAAGCGGACAGCTCTCTGCGGTCCGGCACAAGATGCGAACAGAAGAAGCTACGTGGAGAATACATTCTCCACGCACGCTACCTTCTCCGGGAGCTGAACTTGCATGAGTTTTGCAAGTCTAAAGCTGGAGCAAAGTGTTTCTCTCTCTCTCTCGCTCCCTCTCTCTCTGCACATTGTCCCCGTGTCCCGGTGCTGCCAGAACATCGTAGCAGCGAGAAACATCCTTTGGAGACGAGCCTGCATGCTGCTATGCTTGCCCGTGCAGTTTGGATGCGAAATGCAGGGTGCACAGCAGCTCCGCGTTCTCCGGCACCTCGCTCCGGCTTCTAGCCGCCTAAGACGCACCTTAGCCGGCTAGGCGCTCTTAGCTCGCAAAGCGCGAGAAAGAAGCGGACGGCTCTCTGCGGTCCGGCACAAGATGCGAACAGAAGAAGCTACGTGGAGAATACATTCTCCACGCACGCTACCTTCTCCGGGAGCTGAACTTGCACGAGTTTTGCAAGTCTAAAGCTGGAGCAAAGTGTTTCTCTCTCTCTCTCGCTCCCTCTCTCTCTCTGCACATTGTCCCCGTGTCCCGGTGCTGCCAGAACATCGTAGCAGCGTGAAACATCCTTTGGAGACGAGCCTGCATGCTGCTATGCTTGCCCGTGCAGTTTGGATGCGAAATGCAGGGTGCACAGCAGCTCCGCGTTCTCCGGCACCTCGCTCCGGCTTCTAGCCGCCTAAGACGCACCTTAGCCGGCTAGGCGCTCTTAGCTCGCAAAGCGCGAGAAAGAAGCGGATGGCTCTCTGCGGTCCGGCACAAGATGCGAACAGAAGAAGCTACGTGGAGAATACATTCTCCACGCACGCTACCTTCTCCGGGAGCTGAACTTGCACGAGTTTTGCAAGTCTAAAGCTGGAGCAAAGTGTTTCTCTCTCTCCCTCGCTCCCTCTCTCTCTGCACATTGTCCCCGTGTCCCGCTGCTGCCAGAACATCGTAGCAGCGTGAAACATCCTTTGGAGACGAGCCTGCATGCTGCTATGCTTGCCCGTGCAGTTTGGATGCGAAATGCAGGGTGCACAGCAGCTCCGCGTTCTCCGGCACCTCGCTCCGGCTTCTAGCCGCCTAAGACGCACCTTAGCCGGCTAGGCGCTCTTAGCTCGCAAAGCGCGAGAAAGAAGCGGACGGCTCTCTGCGGTCCGGCACAAGATGCGAACAGAAGAAGCTACGTGGAGAATACATTCTCCACGCACGCTACCTTCTCCGGGAGCTGAACTTGCACGAGTTTTGCAAGTCTAAAGCTGGAGCAAAGTGTTTCTCTCTCTCTCTCGCTCCCTCTCTCTCTGCACATTGTCCCCGTGTCCCGGTGCTGCCAGAACATCGTAGCAGCGAGAAACATCCTTTGGAGACGAGCCTGCATGCTGCTATGCTTGCCCGTGCAGTTTGGATGTGAAATGCAGGGTGCACAGCAGCTCCGCGTTCTCCGGCACCTCGCTCCGGCTTCTAGCCGCCTAAGACGCACCTTAGCCGGCTAGGCGCTCTTAGCTCGCAAAGCGCGAGAAAGAAGCGGACGGCTCTCTGCGGTCCGGCACAAGATGCGAACAGAAGAAGCTACGTGGAGAATACATTCTCCACGCACGCTACCTTTTCCGGGAGCTGAACTTGCACGAGTTTTGCAAGTCTAAAGCTGGAGCAAAGTGTTTCTCTCTCTCTCTCGCTCCCTCTCTCTCTGCACATTGTCCCCGTGTCCCGGTGCTGCCAGAACATCGTAGCAGCGTGAAACATCCTTTGGAGACGAGCCTGCATGCTGCTATGCTTGCCCGTGCAGTTTGGATGCGAAATGCAGGGTGCACAGCAGCTCCGCGTTCTCCGGCACCTCGCTCCGGCTTCTAGCCGCCTAAGACGCACCTTAGCCGGCTAGGCGCTCTTAGCTCGCAAAGCGCGAGAAAGAAGCGGACGGCTCTCTGCGGTCCGGCACAAGATGCGAACAGAAGAAGCTACGTGGAGAATACATTCTCCACGCACGCTACCTTCTCCGGGAGCTGAACTTGCACGAGTTTTGCAAGTCTAAAGCTGGAGCAAAGTGTTTCTCTCTCTCTCTCGCTCCCTCTCTCTCTGCACATTGTCCCCGTGTCCCGCTGCTGCCAGAACATCGTAGCAGCGAGAAACATCCTTTGGAGACGAGCCTGCATGCTGCTATGCTTGCCCGTGCAGTTTGGATGCGAAATGCAGGGTGCACAGCAGCTCCGCGTTCTCCGGCACCTCGCTCCGGCTTCTAGCCGCCTAAGACGCACCTTAGCCGGCTAGGCGCTCTTAGCTCGCAAAGCGCGAGAAAGAAGCGGACGGCTCTCTGCGGTCCGGCACAAGATGCGAACAGAAGAAGCTACGTGGAGAATACATTCTCCACGCACGCTACCTTCTCCGGGAGCTGAACTTGCACGAGTTTTGCAAGTCTAAAGCTGGAGCAAAGTGTTTCTCTCTCTCTCTCGCTCCCTCTCTCTCTGCACATTGTCCCCGTGTCCCGGTGCTGCCAGAACATCGTAGCAGCGAGAAACATCCTTTGGAGACGAGCCTGCATGCTGCTATGCTTGCCCGTGCAGTTTGGATGCGAAATGCAGGGTGCACAGCAGCTCCGCGTTCTCCGGCACCTCGCTCCGGCTTCTAGCCGCCTAAGACGCACCTTAGCCGGCTAGGCGCTCTTAGCTCGCAAAGCGCGAGAAAGAAGCGGACGGCTCTCTGCGGTCCGGCACAAGATGCGAACAGAAGAAGCTACGTGGAGAATACATTCTCCACGCACGCTACCTTCTCCGGGAGCTGAACTTGCACGAGTTTTGCAAGTCTAAAGCTGGAGCAAAGTGTTTCTCTCTCTCTCTCGCTCCCTCTCTCTCTGCACATTGTCCCCGTGTCCCGGTGCTGCCAGAACATCGTAGCAGCGTGAAACATCCTTTGGAGACGAGCCTGCATGCTGCTATGCTTGCCCGTGCAGTTTGGATGTGAAATGCAGGGTGCACAGCAGCTCCGCGTTCTCCGGCACCTCGCTCCGGCTTCTAGCCGCCTAAGACGCACCTTAGCCGGCTAGGCGCTCTTAGCTCGCAAAGCGCGAGAAAGAAGCGGACGGCTCTCTGCGGTCCGGCACAAGATGCGAACAGAAGAAGCTACGTGGAGAATACATTCTCCACGCACGCTACCTTCTCCGGGAGCTGAACTTGCACGAGTTTTGCAAGTCTAAAGCTGGAGCAAAGTGTTTCTCTCTCTCTCTCGCTCCCTCTCTCTCTGCACATTGTCCCCGTGTCCCGGTGCTGCCAGAACATCGTAGCAGCGAGAAACATCCTTTGGAGACGAGCCTGCATGCTGCTATGCTTGCCCGTGCAGTTTGGATGCGAAATGCAGGGTGCACAGCAGCTCCGCGTTCTCCGGCACCTCGCTCCGGCTTCTAGCCGCCTAAGACGCACCTTAGCCGGCTAGGCGCTCTTAGCTCGCAAAGCGCGAGAAAGAAGCGGACGGCTCTCTGCGGTCCGGCACAAGATGCGAACAGAAGAAGCTACGTGGAGAATACATTCTCCACGCACGCTACCTTCTCCGGGAGCTGAACTTGCACGAGTTTTGCAAGTCTAAAGCTGGAGCAAAGTGTTTCTCTCTCTCTCTCGCTCCCTCTCTCTCTGCACATTGTCCCCGTGTCCCGGTGCTGCCAGAACATCGTAGCAGCGAGAAACATCCTTTGGAGACGAGCCTGCATGCTGCTATGCTTGCCCGTGCAGTTTGGATGCGAAATGCAGGGTGCACAGCAGCTCCGCGTTCTCCGGCACCTCGCTCCGGCTTCTAGCCGCCTAAGACGCACCTTAGCCGGCTAGGCGCTCTTAGCTCGCAAAGCGCGAGAAAGAAGCGGACGGCTCTCTGCGGTCCGGCACAAGATGCGAACAGAAGAAGCTACGTGGAGAATACATTCTCCACGCACGCTACCTTCTCCGGGAGCTGAACTTGCACGAGTTTTGCAAGTCTAAAGCTGGAGCAAAGTGTTTCTCTCTCTCTCTCGCTCCCTCTCTCTCTGCACATTGTCCCCGTGTCCCGGTGCTGCCAGAACATCGTAGCAGCGAGAAACATCCTTTGGAGATGAGCCTGCATGCTACTATGCTTGCCCGTGCAGTTTGGATGCGAAATGCAGGGTGCACAGCAGCTCCGCGTTCTCCGGCACCTCGCTCCGGCTTCTAGCCGCCTAAGACGCACCTTAGCCGGCTAGGCGCTCTTAGCTCGCAAAGCGCGAGAAAGAAGCGGACAGCTCTCTGCGGTCCGGCACAAGATGCGAACAGAAGAAGCTACGTGGAGAATACATTCTCCACGCACGCTACCTTCTCCGGGAGCTGAACTTGCATGAGTTTTGCAAGTCTAAAGCTGGAGAAAAGTGTTTCTCTCTCTCTCTCGCTCCCTCTCTCTCTGCACATTGTCCCCGTGTCCCGGTGCTGCCAGAACATCGTAGCAGCGAGAAACATCCTTTGGAGACGAGCCTGCATGCTGCTATGCTTGCCCGTGCAGTTTGGATGCGAAATGCAGGGTGCACAGCAGCTCCGCGTTCTCCGGCACCTCGCTCCGGCTTCTAGCCGCCTAAGACGCACCTTAGCCGGCTAGGCGCTCTTAGCTCGCAAAGCGCGAGAAAGAAGCGGACGGCTCTCTGCGGTCCGGCACAAGATGCGAACAGAAGAAGCTACGTGGAGAATACATTCTCCACGCACGCTACCTTCTCCGGGAGCTGAACTTGCACGAGTTTTGCAAGTCTAAAGCTGGAGCAAAGTGTTTCTCTCTCTCTCTCGCTCCCTCTCTCTCTCTGCACATTGTCCCCGTGTCCCGGTGCTGCCAGAACATCGTAGCAGCGTGAAACATCCTTTGGAGACGAGCCTGCATGCTGCTATGCTTGCCCGTGCAGTTTGGATGCGAAATGCAGGGTGCACAGCAGCTCCGCGTTCTCCGGCACCTCGCTCCGGCTTCTAGCCGCCTAAGACGCACCTTAGCCGGCTAGGCGCTCTTAGCTCGCAAAGCGCGAGAAAGAAGCGGACGGCTCTCTGCGGTCCGGCACAAGATGCGAACAGAAGAAGCTACGTGGAGAATACATTCTCCACGCACGCTACCTTCTCCGGGAGCTGAACTTGCACGAGTTTTGCAAGTCTAAAGCTGGAGCAAAGTGTTTCTCTCTCTCTCTCGCTCCCTCTCTCTCTGCACATTGTCCCCGTGTCCCGGTGCTGCCAGAACATCGTAGCAGCGTGAAACATCCTTTGGAGACGAGCCTGCATGCTGCTATGCTTGCCCGTGCAGTTTGGATGCGAAATGCAGGGTGCACAGCAGCTCCGCGTTCTCCGGCACCTCGCTCCGGCTTCTAGCCGCCTAAGACGCACCTTAGCCGGCTAGGCGCTCTTAGCTCGCAAAGCGCGAGAAAGAAGCGGACGGCTCTCTGCGGTCCGGCACAAGATGCGAACAGAAGAAGCTACGTGGAGAATACATTCTCCACGCACGCTACCTTCTCCGGGAGCTGAACTTGCACGAGTTTTGCAAGTCTAAAGCTGGAGCAAAGTGTTTCTCTCTCTCTCTCGCTCCCTCTCTCTCTGCACATTGTCCCCGTGTCCCGGTGCTGCCAGAACATCGTAGCAGCGTGAAACATCCTTTGGAGACGAGCCTGCATGCTGCTATGCTTGCCCGTGCAGTTTGGATGCGAAATGCAGGGTGCACAGCAGCTCCGCGTTCTCCGGCACCTCGCTCCGGCTTCTAGCCGCCTAAGACGCACCTTAGCCGGCTAGGCGCTCTTAGCTCGCAAAGCGCGAGAAAGAAGCGGACGGCTCTCTGCGGTCCGGCACAAGATGCGAACAGAAGAAGCTACGTGGAGAATACATTCTCCACGCACGCTACCTTCTCCGGGAGCTGAACTTGCACGAGTTTTGCAAGTCTAAAGCTGGAGCAAAGTGTTTCTCTCTCTCTCTCGCTCCCTCTCTCTCTGCACATTGTCCCGTGTCCCGGTGCTGCCAGAACATCGTAGCAGCGAGAAACATCCTTTGGAGACGAGCCTGCATGCTGCTATGCTTGCCCGTGCAGTTTGGATGCGAAATGCAGGGTGCACAGCAGCTCCGCGTTCTCCGGCACCTCGCTCCGGCTTCTAGCCGCCTAAGACGCACCTTAGCCGGCTAGGCGCTCTTAGCTCGCAAAGCGCGAGAAAGAAGCGGACGGCTCTCTGCGGTCCGGCACAAGATGCGAACAGAAGAAGCTACGTGGAGAATACATTCTCCACGCACGCTACCTTCTCCGGGAGCTGAACTTGCACGAGTTTTGCAAGTCTAAAGCTGGAGCAAAGTGTTTCTCTCTCTCTCTCGCTCCCTCTCTCTCTGCACATTGTCCCCGTGTCCCGGTGCTGCCAGAACATCGTAGCAGCGTGAAACATCCTTTGGAGACGAGCCTGCATGCTGCTATGCTTGCCCGTGCAGTTTGGATGTGAAATGCAGGGTGCACAGCAGCTCCGCGTTCTCCGGCACCTCGCTCCGGCTTCTAGCCGCCTAAGACGCACCTTAGCCGGCTAGGCGCTCTTAGCTCGCAAAGCGCGAGAAAGAAGCGGACGGCTCTCTGCGGTCCGGCACAAGATGCGAACAGAAGAAGCTACGTGGAGAATACATTCTCCACGCACGCTACCTTCTCCGGGAGCTGAACTTGCACGAGTTTTGCAAGTCTAAAGCTGGAGCAAAGTGTTTCTCTCTCTCTCTCGCTCCCTCTCTCTCTGCACATTGTCCCCGTGTCCCGGTGCTGCCAGAACATCGTAGCAGCGAGAAACATCCTTTGGAGACGAGCCTGCATGCTGCTATGCTTGCCCGTGCAGTTTGGATGCGAAATGCAGGGTGCACAGCAGCTCCGCGTTCTCCGGCACCTCGCTCCGGCTTCTAGCCGCCTAAGACGCACCTTAGCCGGCTAGGCGCTCTTAGCTCGCAAAGCGCGAGAAAGAAGCGGACGGCTCTCTGCGGTCCGGCACAAGATGCGAACAGAAGAAGCTACGTGGAGAATACATTCTCCACGCACGCTACCTTCTCCGGGAGCTGAACTTGCACGAGTTTTGCAAGTCTAAAGCTGGAGCAAAGTGTTTCTCTCTCTCTCTCGCTCCCTCTCTCTCTGCACATTGTCCCCGTGTCCCGGTGCTGCCAGAACATCGTAGCAGCGAGAAACATCCTTTGGAGACGAGCCTGCATGCTGCTATGCTTGCCCGTGCAGTTTGGATGCGAAATGCAGGGTGCACAGCAGCTCCGCGTTCTCCGGCACCTCGCTCCGGCTTCTAGCCGCCTAAGACGCCCTTAGGCGGCTAGGCGCTCTTAGCTCGCAAAGCGCGAGAAAGAAGCGGACGGCTCTCTGCGGTCCGGCACAAGATGCGAACAGAAGAAGCTACGTGGAGAATACATTCTCCACGCACGCTACCTTCTCCGGGAGCTGAACTTGCACGAGTTTTGCAAGTCTAAAGCTGGAGCAAAGTGTTTCTCTCTCTCTCTCGCTCCCTCTCTCTCTGCACATTGTCCCCGTGTCCCGGTGCTGCCAGAACATCGTAGCAGCGAGAAACATCCTTTGGAGATGAGCCTGCATGCTACTATGCTTGCCGGTGCAGTTTGGATGCGAAATGCAGGGTGCACAGCAGCTCCGCGTTCTCCGGCACCTCGCTCCGGCTTCTAGCCGCCTAAGACGCACCTTAGCCGGCTAGGCGCTCTTAGCTCGCAAAGCGCGAGAAAGAAGCGGACAGCTCTCTGCGGTCCGGCACAAGATGCGAACAGAAGAAGCTACGTGGAGAATACATTCTCCACGCACGCTACCTTCTCCGGGAGCTGAACTTGCACGAGTTTTGCAAGTCTAAAGCTGGAGCAAAGTGTTTCTCTCTCTCTCTCGCTCCCTCTCTCTCTGCACATTGTCCCCGTGTCCCGGTGCTGCCAGAACATCGTAGCAGCGTGAAACATCCTTTGGAGACGAGCCTGCATGCTGCTATGCTTGCCCGTGCAGTTTGGATGCGAAATGCAGGGTGCACAGCAGCTCCGCGTTCTCCGGCACCTCGCTCCGGCTTCTAGCCGCCTAAGACGCACCTTAGCCGGCTAGGCGCTCTTAGCTCGCAAAGCGCGAGAAAGAAGCGGACGGCTCTCTGCGGTCCGGCACAAGATGCGAACAGAAGAAGCTACGTGGAGAATACATTCTCCACGCACGCTACCTTCTCCGGGAGCTGAACTTGCACGAGTTTTGCAAGTCCTAAAGCTGGAGCAAAGTGTTTCTCTCTCTCTCTCGCTCCCTCTCTCTCTGCACATTGTCCCCGTGTCCCGGTGCTGCCAGAACATCGTAGCAGCGAGAAACATCCTTTGGAGACGAGCCTGCATGCTGCTATGCTTGCCCGTGCAGTTTGGATGCGAAATGCAGGGTGCACAGCAGCTCCGCGTTCTCCGGCACCTCGCTCCGGCTTCTAGCCGCCTAAGACGCACCTTAGCCGGCTAGGCGCTCTTAGCTCGCAAAGCGCGAGAAAGAAGCGGACGGCTCTCTGCGGTCCGGCACAAGATGCGAACAGAAGAAGCTACGTGGAGAATACATTCTCCACGCACGCTACCTTCTCCGGGAGCTGAACTTGCACGAGTTTTGCAAGTCTAAAGCTGGAGCAAAGTGTTTCTCTCTCTCTCTCGCTCCCTCTCTCTCTGCACATTGTCCCCGTGTCCCGGTGCTGCCAGAACATCGTAGCAGCGAGAAACATCCTTTGGAGACGAGCCTGCATGCTGCTATGCTTGCCCGTGCAGTTTGGATGCGAAATGCAGGGTGCACAGCAGCTCCGCGTTCTCCGGCACCTCGCTCCGGCTTCTAGCCGCCTAAGACGCACCTTAGCCGGCTAGGCGCTCTTAGCTCGCAAAGCGCGAGAAAGAAGCGGACGGCTCTCTGCGGTCCGGCACAAGATGCGAACAGAAGAAGCTACGTGGAGAATACATTCTCCACGCACGCTACCTTCTCCGGGAGCTGAACTTGCACGAGTTTTGCAAGTCTAAAGCTGGAGCAAAGTGTTTCTCTCTCTCTCTCGCTCCCTCTCTCTCTGCACATTGTCCCCGTGTCCCGGTGCTGCCAGAACATCGTAGCAGCGAGAAACATCCTTTGGAGACGAGCCTGCATGCTGCTATGCTTGCCCGTGCAGTTTGGATGCGAAATGCAGGGTGCACAGCAGCTCCGCGTTCTCCGGCACCTCGCTCCGGCTTCTAGCCGCCTAAGACGCACCTTAGGCGGCTAGGCGCTCTTAGCTCGCAAAGCGCGAGAAAGAAGCGGACGGCTCTCTGCGGTCCGGCACAAGATGCGAACAGAAGAAGCTACGTGGAGAATACATTCTCCACGCACGCTACCTTCTCCGGGAGCTGAACTTGCACGAGTTTTGCAAGTCTAAAGCTGGAGCAAAGTGTTTCTCTCTCTCTCTCGCTCCCTCTCTCTCTGCACATTGTCCCCGTGTCCGGTGCTGCCAGAACATCGTAGCAGCGAGAAACATCCTTTGGAGATGAGCCTGCATGCTACTATGCTTGCCGGTGCAGTTTGGATGCGAAATGCAGGGTGCACAGCAGCTCCGCGTTCTCCGGCACCTCGCTCCGGCTTCTAGCCGCCTAAGACGCACCTTAGCCGGCTAGGCGCTCTTAGCTCGCAAAGCGCGAGAAAGAAGCGGACAGCTCTCTGCGGTCCGGCACAAGATGCGAACAGAAGAAGCTACGTGGAGAATACATTCTCCACGCACGCTACCTTCTCCGGGAGCTGAACTTGCACGAGTTTTGCAAGTCTAAAGCTGGAGCAAAGTGTTTCTCTCTCTCTCTCGCTCCCTCTCTCTCTGCACATTGTCCCGTGTCCCGGTGCTGCCAGAACATCGTAGCAGCGTGAAACATCCTTTGGAGACGAGCCTGCATGCTGCTATGCTTGCCCGTGCAGTTTGGATGCGAAATGCAGGGTGCACAGCAGCTCCGCGTTCTCCGGCACCTCGCTCCGGCTTCTAGCCGCCTAAGACGCACCTTAGCCGGCTAGGCGCTCTTAGCTCGCAAAGCGCGAGAAAGAAGCGGACGGCTCTCTGCGGTCCGGCACAAGATGCGAACAGAAGAAGCTACGTGGAGAATACATTCTCCACGCACGCTACCTTCTCCGGGAGCTGAACTTGCACGAGTTTTGCAAGTCTAAAGCTGGAGCAAAGTGTTTCTCTCTCTCTCTCGCTCCCTCTCTCTCTGCACATTGTCCCCGTGTCCCGGTGCTGCCAGAACATCGTAGCAGCGAGAAACATCCTTTGGAGACGAGCCTGCATGCTGCTATGCTTGCCCGTGCAGTTTGGATGCGAAATGCAGGGTGCACAGCAGCTCCGCGTTCTCCGGCACCTCGCTCCGGCTTCTAGCCGCCTAAGACGCACCTTAGCCGGCTAGGCGCTCTTAGCTCGCAAAGCGCGAGAAAGAAGCGGACGGCTCTCTGCGGTCCGGCACAAGATGCGAACAGAAGAAGCTACGTGGAGAATACATTCTCCACGCACGCTACCTTCTCCGGGAGCTGAACTTGCACGAGTTTTGCAAGTCTAAAGCTGGAGCAAAGTGTTTCTCTCTCTCTCTCGCTCCCTCTCTCTCTGCACATTGTCCCGTGTCCCGGTGCTGCCAGAACATCGTAGCAGCGTGAAACATCCTTTGGAGACGAGCCTGCATGCTGCTATGCTTGCCCGTGCAGTTGGATGTGAAATGCAGGGTGCACAGCAGCTCCGCGGTTCTCCGGCACCTCGCTCCGGCTTCTAGCCGCCTAAGACGCACCTTAGCCGGCTAGGCGCTCTTAGCTCGCAAAGCGCGAGAAAGAAGCGGACGGCTCTCTGCGGTCCGGCACAAGATGCGAACAGAAGAAGCTACGTGGAGAATACATTCTCCACGCACGCTACCTTCTCCGGGAGCTGAACTTGCACGAGTTTTGCAAGTCTAAAGCTGGAGCAAAGTGTTTCTCTCTCTCTCTCGCTCCCTCTCTCTCTGCACATTGTCCCCGTGTCCCGGTGCTGCCAGAACATCGTAGCAGCGAGAAACATCCTTTGGAGACGAGCCTGCATGCTGCTATGCTTGCCCGTGCAGTTTGGATGCGAAATGCAGGGTGCACAGCAGCTCCGCGTTCTCCGGCACCTCGCTCCGGCTTCTAGCCGCCTAAGACGCACCTTAGCCGGCTAGGCGCTCTTAGCTCGCAAAGCGCGAGAAAGAAGCGGACGGCTCTCTGCGGTCCGGCACAAGATGCGAACAGAAGAAGCTACGTGGAGAATACATTCTCCACGCACGCTACCTTCTCCGGGAGCTGAACTTGCACGAGTTTTGCAAGTCTAAAGCTGGAGCAAAGTGTTTCTCTCTCTCTCTCGCTCCCTCTCTCTCTGCACATTGTCCCCGTGTCCGGTGCTGCCAGAACATCGTAGCAGCGAGAAACATCCTTTGGAGACGAGCCTGCATGCTGCTATGCTTGCCCGTGCAGTTTGGATGCGAAATGCAGGGTGCACAGCAGCTCCGCGTTCTCCGGCACCTCGCTCCGGCTTCTAGCCGCCTAAGACGCACCTTAGCCGGCTAGGCGCTCTTAGCTCGCAAAGCGCGAGAAAGAAGCGGACGGCTCTCTGCGGTCCGGCACAAGATGCGAACAGAAGAAGCTACGTGGAGAATACATTCTCCACGCACGCTACCTTCTCCGGGAGCTGAACTTGCACGAGTTTTGCAAGTCTAAAGCTGGAGCAAAGTGTTTCTCTCTCTCTCTCGCTCCCTCTCTCTCTGCACATTGTCCCCGTGTCCCGGTGCTGCCAGAACATCGTAGCAGCGAGAAACATCCTTTGGAGACGAGCCTGCATGCTGCTATGCTTGCCCGTGCAGTTTGGATGTGAAATGCAGGGTGCACAGCAGCTCCGCGTTCTCCGGCACCTCGCTCCGGCTTCTAGCCGCCTAAGACGCACCTTAGCCGGCTAGGCGCTCTTAGCTCGCAAAGCGCGAGAAAGAAGCGGACGGCTCTCTGCGGTCCGGCACAAGATGCGAACAGAAGAAGCTACGTGGAGAATACATTCTCCACGCACGCTACCTTCTCCGGGAGCTGAACTTGCACGAGTTTTGCAAGTCTAAAGCTGGAGCAAAGTGTTTCTCTCTCTCTCTCGCTCCCTCTCTCTCTGCACATTGTCCCCGTGTCCCGGTGCTGCCAGAACATCGTAGCAGCGAGAAACATCCTTTGGAGACGAGCCTGCATGCTGCTATGCTTGCCCGTGCAGTTTGGATGCGAAATGCAGGGTGCACAGCAGCTCCGCGTTCTCCGGCACCTCGCTCCGGCTTCTAGCCGCCTAAGACGCACCTTAGCCGGCTAGGCGCTCTTAGCTCGCAAAGCGCGAGAAAGAAGCGGACGGCTCTCTGCGGTCCGGCACAAGATGCGAACAGAAGAAGCTACGTGGAGAATACATTCTCCACGCACGCTACCTTCTCCGGGAGCTGAACTTGCACGAGTTTTGCAAGTCTAAAGCTGGAGCAAAGTGTTTCTCTCTCTCTCTCGCTCCCTCTCTCTCTGCACATTGTCCCCGTGTCCCGGTGCTGCCAGAACATCGTAGCAGCGTGAAACATCCTTTGGAGACGAGCCTGCATGCTGCTATGCTTGCCCGTGCAGTTTGGATGTGAAATGCAGGGTGCACAGCAGCTCCGCGTTCTCCGGCACCTCGCTCCGGCTTCTAGCCGCCTAAGACGCACCTTAGCCGGCTAGGCGCTCTTAGCTCGCAAAGCGCGAGAAAGAAGCGGACGGCTCTCTGCGGTCCGGCACAAGATGCGAACAGAAGAAGCTACGTGGAGAATACATTCTCCACGCACGCTACCTTCTCCGGGAGCTGAACTTGCACGAGTTTTGCAAGTCTAAAGCTGGAGCAAAGTGTTTCTCTCTCTCTCTCGCTCCCTCTCTCTCTGCACATTGTCCCCGTGTCCCGGTGCTGCCAGAACATCGTAGCAGCGAGAAACATCCTTTGGAGACGAGCCTGCATGCTGCTATGCTTGCCCGTGCAGTTTGGATGCGAAATGCAGGGTGCACAGCAGCTCCGCGTTCTCCGGCACCTCGCTCCGGCTTCTAGCCGCCTAAGACGCACCTTAGCCGGCTAGGCGCTCTTAGCTCGCAAAGCGCGAGAAAGAAGCGGACGGCTCTCTGCGGTCCGGCACAAGATGCGAACAGAAGAAGCTACGTGGAGAATACATTCTCCACGCACGCTACCTTCTCCGGGAGCTGAACTTGCACGAGTTTTGCAAGTCTAAAGCTGGAGCAAAGTGTTTCTCTCTCTCTCTCGCTCCCTCTCTCTCTGCACATTGTCCCCGTGTCCCGGTGCTGCCAGAACATCGTAGCAGCGAGAAACATCCTTTGGAGACGAGCCTGCATGCTGCTATGCTTGCCCGTGCAGTTTGGATGCGAAATGCAGGGTGCACAGCAGCTCCGCGTTCTCCGGCACCTCGCTCCGGCTTCTAGCCGCCTAAGACGCACCTTAGGCGGCTAGGCGCTCTTAGCTCGCAAAGCGCGAGAAAGAAGCGGACGGCTCTCTGCGGTCCGGCACAAGATGCGAACAGAAGAAGCTACGTGGAGAATACATTCTCCACGCACGCTACCTTCTCCGGGAGCTGAACTTGCACGAGTTTTGCAAGTCTAAAGCTGGAGCAAAGTGTTTCTCTCTCTCTCTCGCTCCCTCTCTCTCTGCACATTGTCCCCGTGTCCCGGTGCTGCCAGAACATCGTAGCAGCGAGAAACATCCTTTGGAGATGAGCCTGCATGCTACTATGCTTGCCGGTGCAGTTTGGATGCGAAATGCAGGGTGCACAGCAGCTCCGCGTTCTCCGGCACCTCGCTCCGGCTTCTAGCCGCCTAAGACGCACCTTAGCCGGCTAGGCGCTCTTAGCTCGCAAAGCGCGAGAAAGAAGCGGACAGCTCTCTGCGGTCCGGCACAAGATGCGAACAGAAGAAGCTACGTGGAGAATACATTCTCCACGCACGCTACCTTCTCCGGGAGCTGAACTTGCACGAGTTTTGCAAGTCTAAAGCTGGAGCAAAGTGTTTCTCTCTCTCTCTCGCTCCCTCTCTCTCTGCACATTGTCCCGTGTCCCGGTGCTGCCAGAACATCGTAGCAGCGTGAAACATCCTTTGGAGACGAGCCTGCATGCTGCTATGCTTGCCCGTGCAGTTTGGATGCGAAATGCAGGGTGCACAGCAGCTCCGCGTTCTCCGGCACCTCGCTCCGGCTTCTAGCCGCCTAAGACGCACCTTAGCCGGCTAGGCGCTCTTAGCTCGCAAAGCGCGAGAAAGAAGCGGACGGCTCTCTGCGGTCCGGCACAAGATGCGAACAGAAGAAGCTACGTGGAGAATACATTCTCCACGCACGCTACCTTCTCCGGGAGCTGAACTTGCACGAGTTTTGCAAGTCTAAAGCTGGAGCAAAGTGTTTCTCTCTCTCTCTCGCTCCCTCTCTCTCTGCACATTGTCCCCGTGTCCCGGTGCTGCCAGAACATCGTAGCAGCGAGAAACATCCTTTGGAGACGAGCCTGCATGCTGCTATGCTTGCCCGTGCAGTTTGGATGCGAAATGCAGGGTGCACAGCAGCTCCGCGTTCTCCGGCACCTCGCTCCGGCTTCTAGCCGCCTAAGACGCACCTTAGCCGGCTAGGCGCTCTTAGCTCGCAAAGCGCGAGAAAGAAGCGGACGGCTCTCTGCGGTCCGGCACAAGATGCGAACAGAAGAAGCTACGTGGAGAATACATTCTCCACGCACGCTACCTTCTCCGGGAGCTGAACTTGCACGAGTTTTGCAAGTCTAAAGCTGGAGCAAAGTGTTTCTCTCTCTCTCTCGCTCCCTCTCTCTCTGCACATTGTCCCCGTGTCCCGGTGCTGCCAGAACATCGTAGCAGCGAGAAACATCCTTTGGAGACGAGCCTGCATGCTGCTATGCTTGCCCGTGCAGTTTGGATGCGAAATGCAGGGTGCACAGCAGCTCCGCGTTCTCCGGCACCTCGCTCCGGCTTCTAGCCGCCTAAGACGCACCTTAGCCGGCTAGGCGCTCTTAGCTCGCAAAGCGCGAGAAAGAAGCGGACGGCTCTCTGCGGTCCGGCACAAGATGCGAACAGAAGAAGCTACGTGGAGAATACATTCTCCACGCACGCTACCTTCTCCGGGAGCTGAACTTGCACGAGTTTTGCAAGTCTAAAGCTGGAGCAAAGTGTTTCTCTCTCTCTCTCGCTCCCTCTCTCTCTGCACATTGTCCCCGTGTCCCGGTGCTGCCAGAACATCGTAGCAGCGAGAAACAT
>JAWUZG010001332.1:0-56870 GCA_036785705.1 Acanthornis magna
CGCCATGGGGTGGGGAAGGGACACGGGGGGGCACACCGTGGGGTGGGGGGGACACGGGGGGGGACAAATTCCACGGGGGGACCCCCACACGAGCGGGGGGCTCAGTGTGGGGGGGGAAGGCACAGGGGGTCTTGGGTGGGGTCGAGGGGCACGGGGGGACATGGTGGGGGGGAACCCACGGGGGGGGGCACGGCCGGGGGACATTTGGGGACTCCAGGGGGTGCAGGGGGGCAGTGGGACCCTCTGGGGAGGTATTGGGGTCCCCCGGGGGTTCAGGTGTGTTTTGGGGGGGAGGGTGGGGGTCTCACCTCTCCCCCTCTCCCCAGGAGCTGAGCGGGGAATTGCCCCCCCGGCCCCGGGGGCTTCCTGGGGTCTTTGGGGGCTCTGGCCTGGAGCCCTTTCGGGGGTCCCCTCCCGGCGCTGCTGCTCCTGCGGAGACCCCCAAAAGGAGCTGGGGGGAGCCGTGGGGGCTGCCTGTGGGGGGCTCTACGGTGGGCACTGGGCGAACTGGGCAAACTGGGGGGGCAATTGGGGGGTACTGGGGGGAAAATGGGGGGGGTACTGGGGGGCATTGGGGGCAATTGGGGGCACTGGAGGGGATTTGGGGGGGCACTGGAAGAGGATTTGGGAGGTTCCTGGGGGCACTGGCGGAGACTTGGGGGGCACTGGAGAGGATTTGGGGGCACTGGAGAGGATTTGGGGGGCACTGGAGGGGATTTGGGGGGCACTGGAGAGGATTTGGGGGGCACTGGAGGGGATTTGGGGGGCACTGGAGAGGATTTGGGGGGCACTGGAGGGGATTTGGGGGGCACTGGAGAGGATTTTGGGGGGCACTGGAGAGGATTTGGGGCACCTCAGTGGATTTGAGGTTAATGGGGGGCACTGGGGGTCTTTGGCAGTTAATTGGGGGGAAGGGGGGGCTCAGGGGGATTTTGGGGGTGTCACTGAGGAGCTCTGGGGGGGTCTCAGGGCACTTGGGGGGACCCCCAACATCCCCCCCCTCCCCCCCCAGCCCTGGGCTTGTGGATCTTCCACGGTGCCAACCATACCCAGAGGAAGCTCTTCAGCCGCGACCCCCGAGACCCCCGAGTGGCTGGTGAGACCCCCGAACCCCCGGGGGGGTACACCCCGACACCGGGACCCCCCAAATTCCTTTTTTCCGCCCCCCCAGGTCCTCCCCCACCGTTCCCCACAGCCACGGGGCAGCTGCTGCTGGCGGGGGGCTGGTGGGGGCTCGTGCGCCGCCCCCGACCACCTCGGGGAGCTGCTGATGGCGCTGGGCTGGACCCTCCCCTGCGGTGAGACCCCCAGAGCCCCCCCGGGACCCCTGAGCCCCGCAGAACCCCCCCCGGGACCCCTGGGATCCTCCCCGGGACCCTGAGCCCCCCCAAAACCCATCTCGAGCCCCTGCAGACCCCTGGGTGTCCCCTGACCCCTCCCCAACAATATTTGGGACCCCTCGAACCCCTGGCTCTCCCCTTCCCAAGCACCCGGGGGTGCCCCCCCCTTGTCCCTGTCCCCCCTGTGACACCCAGACCCTTCTCAATTGCCCCCTCCCCACCCAACACCCCCCAAAATATGGGGCCCTGAGACCCCTGACCCCCCCCGACCTCCCCGAGGGCCTGTGCCCCCCCGACCCCTTCCATGTCCCCCTGACCCCTTTGACCCCCCCCCCGACCCCCGTGTCCCCCTGAGGTCTGTGACCCCCCCGAACCCCATGTCCCTCCATGTCCCCCCAACGCCTGTGACCCCCCTGACCCCCCCCAGGCCTGTCCCCCCTGACCCCCCTGTCGTCTGTCCTGTCCCCAGGCCTGTCCCCCCTGACCCCTGTCCTGTCCTGTCCTGTCCTGTCCCCAGGCCTGTCCCCCCCCCCTAGCTGCTGCTCCTGGCGGGGGCTGCGCTCCAGGAGCTCCGAGCGCTCGCGGCAGAGCGGCGACAGCGGCGCCGATTTGTGGGGGGGCCTGGGGGGGGCTGTGCCGGCGCGTCCCCCACCGCCTCTGCTGCCCCTCGTCTACTGAGGGCTCCCTCGAGACCCTCCCAGACCCACGGCAGGACCCCCTGGGACCCTCTCGGGACTCCCCACAGTGACCGTGGAGCCCCCAAGACCCTCCCCCATCTACTGAGGCACTTTGGGCAATCCCCCCTATGTTTACTTACCCTCCTCGGACCTCTCAAATCGAAGTGAGGGTCCCCCCGGGACCCCCCCAGGACTCCCCACACTTACCGAGAGACCCCCAGGACCCCTCGTAATAAACTGAGGGACTCCCTCGGGACCCCCCGGGACCCCCCCAGGACCCTCCCAGGACCACCCCTTTGCCAGGGCCTTCCACAGCCTCGTTCCTGTGGATCACCTGTAATAAAGTCTTGGGCTCTCCCCCTCTTTTCTGGCTCTGTTTGTTAATTAGTGCTCCCCTACATTAACTAGTTTTCCCCTTCACTAATCAGTGCCCCCTTCGTTAATCAATTCATCAGCACCCCCTCTTATTAAGTAGTGCCCCCATCATTAATCAGCACCTAATTTCATTAATCGGTGTCCACACTCATTAATTAGCACAACGAGCTTGTTTGGGTTCAGGTTCATTCCGCCGATGTTCTTTAAACGAGCAGAGGTCATTAACGAGCAGAGTCTCTCCTGATTCCATTCCTTTTTCCTGGGCCACTTTCACCAGCCCTGCCCTAGCCCCAGACCCTTATTAATTCAGCGTCTCTCCTAATGGTGTTTCACCGCTCGTTAGTCCCGTGCTTAATGAGTCCCCACTCCTTGCTGAAGGTCATTCCAGGACAGGTCTGTGCGACAGTCATTAGTCCTGGCCCTTAACGAGCAGTTCTGGGCCTGGTCCCTTGGATCTTCCTTAGCCTGGGTCGCTGATGAATCCATTTCCTCAGGATATTAATGATCCTTAACTCATTAAGTTACCTTAGTCCTGTTCCTGAGTCCTGTTAATGAGTCCTGTTCCTCGCCGAGTGTCCTTCCTCGCACCGCTCCGTCGGATGTTTGTTAGTCCCAGCCCTTAACGAGCCGGGGTCTCTTCCACCGGGATCTCCCATCCCTTAATGAGTCGCTCCTGCCACTGTTTTGCTGGAGCTTCATTAGTGCCATCCCTTAATGAGCTCCTTTCCCGCGCCTGCTTCCCTGGACGTTCTTCAGAGCCGTCCCTTAACGAGAGCGTTCTCTCCCCGCGCCGTCGCCATCTCAGTCCAACTCTTCGATCAGCGGCCGACCCCGCGGTCCCTGCTCAACTACCGACGGCTGGGGCGGCGGCCGGGGACCCCCGAAAACCTTCTCCACCCCCTCCTCCTCGGGGGGCGGCCGGGGGCCCCCCCAGAGCCTTTCCAGCCCCTCCCTGATTTTGGACACCTCCGCCTCCTCCGCGGCCACCTCGGCGTGAACCGCCCGCGCCTCCCGGGCGAGCTGGGCGAGCTCCTCGGTGGCCCCGCGGCTCCAGCTCAGCAGGAAGCCCACCTTCCTGCGGGCACCCCGAAAGCGGCCCCGCTCGGGGGGCGGCAGCGCCCGCGCCCCCGCCCTCAGCAGGCCGCCACAGGTGCCACAAGGCCGCCGCCACGTCGGCCCCGGGGGACGCGACTGTCGCGACCCTCCAGCAGCTGTGCCACGGCCAGCAGCGCCCCGCTGTCGCCGAGGGGGCTCAGGGGCAGCCCCGCGGCCCGGGCGTCGCGACGAGCGCTCAGAAGCGCCTCGGCCGTGCCGGTGAAGGGGCGGCGGTCGCGGAGCGCGGCCGAGGCCGCGGCGATGGCGGCGTCGGGGAGCTCGGGGAGCAGCGTCTCGTCGCCACCGTGCAGGCTCAGCGCGAAGGCGTAGCCGAAAAGCACATTCGGCAGCTGGAACCGCACCAGGGGGGACGGCGGCGCGGCGCGGAGGGCGCTCAGCGGGGGCACCGAGGTCGGGACGGGCGGGGCGGGGCCGGGCCGACCTTCAACACCCTCCTCATTCTCATCCTCATCCTCCTCCTCGGCCCCCGAGCCGTCCCCGAGCTCCTGCACTCGCCCCCGCCCCCGCCACCACCACGGCCGCCACCGCGGCAGCAGCGCCGCGGCCTCCCCGGAACTCACCAGCCGGCGGAACCCTTCGCGCTCCGCCTCACTGAGCCGCCCCCACAGCCCGCGGCCTGTAGGCCGCGCCGGATCCCCGGGCTCGCGTGGTGCGTGCAGCCCGGGCAGCGCGGGGCCCGGGTGAGAGCAGCGCTCAGCGCGCAACGCCTCAAGGACCTGATCGCGGTAAAAGGCCTCGGCGCAGGGGCCGTGGGCGCGGTAGCAGCGCAGGGAGCAGAGGCGGCAGTGGCAGCGCGGGCACGTGTAGGGGGGCGCGGCGGCGGCGCAGAGCCCGCACGGAGCGTCCGCTCCCACTGCCGCCATCGCGGTGTCTGACCGAGCACTTCCGGTGACCGACGGAGGACTTCCGGTGCCTTGAGGCACGACGCACCCCGCCCCTCAGGGGCGATTGGCCAATCAGGGCCGCAGCTCGGATTTCCCCGCCCCGTGGTCACCTTCCGCCAATCTGCGCCGCTCGGCTGTTTCCGTGCTCGCTCGGTTGTTTCCGTGCTCGCTCGGCTGTTTCCGTGCCCGCTCGGCTGTTTCCGTGCCCGCTCGGCTGTTTCCGTGCCCGCTCGGCTGTTTCCGTGCCCGCTCGGCTGTTTCCGTGCCCCTCGCCCCCTCCGCTAACCGTCGCTTTCTCCACCGTTCGGCTATTTCCGGCGGCACCCGCAGAACCGCACGTTTGGCTATCCCTTTTCATTATAACTTGCTTATTAACGCTCCCCCTAATTAGCGCCCTATCACAGGGCCCCCCCGGGACAGGCGGGGGCCAAGGCGTGCGATACTCTGGACGTCGGGGTGAAAGGATGGGCCCGATCCGCAACCCACAGCGGGACCTTGGCGGCACCTTCGCGGGTGGCAGGAACATTTTGTCACAAAATCATATCTGATGCTGCAATTAATACATTCAGCGCTTACCGAATTACTTTTCCGTTCTGTTTTTTTCACCACTGGGATGTCCCCGGTGGGGGTGCACCGCTCCCGGAGGCACTGCGGAGGAAACAAGCAGCTAGAGTGACAACAAGACCATGCCACAAAATCATTGACAATATCGCGATAAGAACATAATATTGACCAATTCTAGGAGTTTTCAACCAATTTTTCACCACTCAAAGGTCCCCGTGGGGGTGCACAGCTCCCGGAGGCACTGCCACACCGGCACGGTGCGCGGAACGAGAAGAGCACGGACAAGAGTGGGGTCAGCGCAGCAGAGAAACTACGCTAAACACCGGAAAAATCATTTCTAATATTTTCTGAATCTGTTTTTAACCACACAAAGGTCCCCGTGGGGGTGCACCGTTCCTAGAGACACTGCGGAGCAAACAAGCAGCGAAGGTGACTACACGAAAACATTGCCGAGATCGCTATGAGATCGAAATATTAATAAATTCTAAAAGTTTCAATCTGTTTTTCACCACAGAAAGGTCCCCGCGGGGGTGCACCGTTCCCGGAGGCACTGCAATACCGGGACGATGCGCGGAGCGGAGGGAGCAAGCTCCGGATCCAACTCCCGAGCCCAAAAATCCGTTTAATATAAAGTCCTCTCATCGAGGGACGTATCAGATATTAAACTGATAAGAACAGATACTACACTTGATCTTAGCCAAAAGGCCGAGAAGCGATAACAGCAACCTCCCGCACGCCCAACGCGACCCCGAGCGCCCCTCATGAACCTCACGGCCACCCCCGCGCCGCCCCGCGCCCCTTCCTGATCCCTTCCGGCACTCCTTCCTATTATGATCTCGCACTTTTTGCCTGCGATCCTGCAGCACTGACCCCGAAATCCTCCGAATTTTCCCCAAATGTCACTCCCAGGATGCACTTCGCGCTCTGAAATTTGCATAACCCCGCCCCTCACCCGGCAGCGCGGGAAGGCCGTGAGGGAGCGGAGCTCCGGCAGAGTCGGGAAAGGCTCCGGAGCTGCAGGAGTTTTTTCATGGATTCTCCGGGTCAGAGCAAGGGCTCGGCCCGGCCAGAGGGACCGGACAGGCCAGCGAAGGGTCACAGCGAAGGCGCTGGACTCGGGGCTTTGGCCACTCGGAGCACGGGGTTGGATTTGCCAGGCCGGGTCTGAGGGGAGCTGGGAGGATTTGCGTGGCGAAAATGGGGAAAATGTCTTTGCTCGGGGACTGGGGAAGGGGCGGGAAACCGCATTTTCGCGCAGCGATCCCTAAACCCTCCAAAATTCCTCCAGTAAAGCTCCCATGATGCCACTCGCGCCTCCCTGTGCTCAAATTTGCATGACCGCACCTCATTTCCCATGATACCGTTCTTTTTGAAGTGTTAAATTTGCATGACCGCACCCCCTCTCCCATGGTGCCATTCGGCGTTATTAATTTGCATAACCGCACCTCCTTTCTCACAAACCCTTTCGCAATTTGCATATTCCAACCCAAGGCCCGGCTCGGGCCTGCGCCGCTTTGCCGCGGGGGCCCGGGGCAGCGGGAATTGGGGTCCCTGCCGCTCCCCGGGGGTTTTGGGGGTCCCTGCCGCTCCCCGGGGCTTTTGGAGGTCCCTGCCCCTGCCCAGAGGGTTTCGGGGGTCCCTCGCTCCTCCCCAGGCGTTTTTGGGGGTCCCTCGCTCCTCCCCGGGGGTTTTTGGGGGTCCCTCGGCGGTCCCCGGGTCTCCCCCGCCCCTTCCAGGGGTGTTTCGGGGGTCTCTCCGCCCTCCCCGGAGTTTTTTGAGGTCCCTTATCCCTTCCCGGGAATTTCTCGCTCCTCCCCGGGAGTTTTGGGGGTCCCTCGTCCCTCCCCGCGGGTTTTGGGGGCTCAGGAGGTGATTTTGGGGGTCAGAGGATGATTTTGGGCTCATTTTTTGGGATTTTTTTGGGGCTTTTTCTCTGTAGCTCCGCTCCCTTCAGGCGCCGCCGCATCTTGGCTTGGGGCGCGCGAGGCCGCGCGCTGGCCCCGCCCACTCCAGGGCGCCGCGGGGGGCGTGGCCGAGGGCGTGGCCGTGCGCGGTGACGTCGGAGGGAGCCCCCGGCGCTGATTGGCCGGCGAGCTGTCAGTCACGCGGGGGACGCGGCCGGGGGCCGGAGCGGCGGCAGAGCCGAGGTTCGGGGGGGGGGAGGGGCGGATTTTGGGGGGTCCCCCCGGTGGGGGAGGGGCTGGGGGAACCCCCGGGGGGGGGGCACGAATGGGGGGGGGGCGGGGGACGCGGATTTTGGGGGTTCGGGGGAGGGGGAGGCGCTCCGGGAGGGCGAGGGGGGCGGTTTTGGGGTGCCCCCTGGGGGAGGGGATTTTGGGGACCCCCCCACTCCGAGGGGGGCTCGGGTTTGGGGAAGCCGCAGGTTTTTGGGGGGATCGGAGGGGTCACGGCGGTTTTGGGGTGCCCCGGCTCGGGGGGGGCACCCCTGTTTTGGGGGGGGGCGGTTTTGGGGTGCCCCCATGGGGGAGGGGATTTTGGGGACCCCACCCACTCCGAGGGGAGCTCGTGCGCCCCAAATTTTGAGGGAAAGGGGGGCCATGGCGGTTTTGGGGTGTCCGGGGCGGGGGGGGGGGACAGTTCCGGGTGACAAAGGTCACCTGGGGGGGGCAGTTTCGGGGTGCCCCCATGGGGGAGGGGGATTTTGGGGGGGGGGTTCTGTTTTATTGGGGGCGTCACGACATTTTTGGGGCATTTTGGGGGGTGGGGGGGGCGGTTTTGGGGTGCCCTGACTCGGGGGGGGGAGGGGTCACTTCCGGGGTCAAAGGTCAAGGGCGGGGGCGGACTTTGGTTCCTTCGTTAGGGAGGGGCGTTAATTACTCGTAATTTATGGGGCGGAGTTTGGGGTTCGGGGGGGTCTGGGGGGGGATTTGGGGCTGGGGGAGGTTTTTGGGGCTGGGGGAGGTTTTTGGGGTGGATTTTGGGGGTCCTGACCCCCCCTGCCCCCCCAGCCCTGCCATGTCCTGAGGATGTTCCGATTGGACGAGAGCCCCGAGGAGCTCAACTCCCCTCCCCCCCTCGCCCTGGGGGGGGCTCCCCGCCCCCAGCCAGCCGGGACCCCCTCCCCAGGTTAGAAACCCCCCCAAAAAAAAAATCACCAAAAAAACCCCCCCCAAACCCCTCCCCCCCAAAAAAAAAACCCTGAAAAACCCCCAAAAAACAAAAAAACCCCCAACCCCCCCCCAAAACCCTAAAAAATCCCAACTCCCCCCCAAAAAACTCCAAAAAAACTCCCCAAAGCTCCCCCAAAAAAACCTCAAACCCCCCCCAAAAAAAAGCCAAAAAAACCCCCCCAACCCCCCCCCAAAAAACCCCTAAAAACCCCCCAAAAAACAAAAAAACCCCCAAAAAAACTCCCAAAAAACCCCCAAAACCCCCCAAAAAAAAACAAAAAAAAAAAAAACCCAACCCCCCCCAAAAACCCCTAAAAAAACCCCAACACTCCCCCAAAAACCCCAAAACCGCCCCAAAAAAAACCCCAAAAAACCCCGGGGGGGCAGAGCCACTCCAGGCCTGAAAGGCTCTGGGGGTTTTTGTTGCCCCCCCCAATGTCCCCAATGTCCCCAATGATGTCCCCAGTGTCCCCACTGTCCCCCACTGATGTCCCCACTGTCCCCACTGTCCCCGCAGAGGCGCGCGCCCGCCTGGGCTCGGAGCTGGGGGGCTCCGGGGGGGGCGCGGGGGACAGCCCCCCCCCAAATCCGGGGGCGCTCGCGCTCGGCCCCCCCCCGTGCTCTGGGCGGCGCAGAGGTATGGCCGCAGGCTGAGGAGGATGAGCGACGAGTTCCAGCTGCAGGTGACACTGGGGACACTGGGGACACTGGAAGTAATGGGGACATGGGGGACACCTAGGGACATTGGGGACACTGGGGACATTGGGGGTATTGGGGACATTGGGGTCAGGGGGACATTGGGGACGGGAGGAGGCTGAGGAGGATGAGCGACAAGTTCCAGCTGCAGGTGACACTGGGGACATCTGGGGACATCTGTCAGGGACATTGGGGTCACTGGGAGTAATGGGGACATTGGGGACACTTGGGACATCTGTCGGGGTCATTGGGATCAATGGGACATTGGGGACACAGGGACGGCCGCAGGCTGAGGAGGATGAGCGACGAGTTCCAGCTGCAGGTGACACTGGGGGACACTGGGGACACTGGGGACACTGGGGACACTGGGGACACTGGGGACATTGGGAGTAATGGGGACACTGGGGACACCTAGGGACATTGGGGACACTGGGGACATTGGGGGTATTGGGGACATTGGGGACGGGAGGAGGCTGAGGAGGATGAGTGACGAGTTCCAGCTGCAGGTGACACTGGGGACACTGGGGACAGCTGTCGGGTCATTGGGGTCAGTGGGACATTGGGGACATTTGGGACACTGGGGACATTGGGGACATTGGGGACATTAAGGACACCTGGGGACCTTGGGGACATTGGGGACACAGGTGGGACACGAGGTCACAGCAGGGGGAGGACGCGGGGGGGGCACTGGGGACATTGGGGGACCCTGAGGGACGCGGAGGGGACACGGGGGACAGCGAGGGGACAATGAGGGGACATTGGGGGGGCTCAGGGCTGCGGGGGGGGGGCATTTGGGGACACTCGGGGGGGGTCGGTGACACCAAGGTGACCCCGAGGTGACCCTGAGGTGACACTGGGGGGGGTCAGTGTCCTGGAGGTGACACTGAGGTGACACTGAGGTGACCCCGAGGTGACCCTGAGGTGACACTGGGGGGGTTCAGTGTCCTGGAGGTGACATTGAGGTGACACTGAGGTGACACTGAGGTGACATTGAGGGTGACACTGAGGTGACACTGAGGTGACCCCGCTGTGACCCTGAGGTGACCCCGCGGTGACCCCCGCGGTGACACTGAGGTGACACTGGGGGGGGTCAGTGTCCTGGAGGTGACCCCGAGGTGACACTGAGGTGACCCTGAGGTGACCCCGCGGTGACCCTGAGGTGACACTGGGGGGGGTCAGTGTCCTGGAGGTGACCCCGAGGTGACACTGAGGTGACACTGAGGTGACCCCGCGGTGACATTGAGGTGACCCCGCGGTGACCCCGCGGTGACCCTGTCCCCTCCCCCGCAGGTGCTGCCGCGGCCCCGCAGTGTGGGGGGGGCGCCCCCCGCGGGGGGGGGGGGGGGCTGGCGCGAGACCCTCCGGGCGTGGTGGGGGTCCCGCCGGCCCCGCCCCTCCCCCCCCCCCACCCTGACCCCTCCCACCCCAAATTTTTGTATTTTGGGGGGGGGGGGTCCCCCAAAATCCGCGGGGGAAGAAGAGGGTGGGGGGGGCAATAAAAAATTGGATTTTTATATAAAAAACACAATCGTGGTTTGGGTTTTTTTTTTTGGGGAGGGAGTGGGAGGATTTTGGGGACCCCCCCCCTCACCCAAATTTTGGGGTGTCCCCAATTTTGGTGTCCCTCCCCCCACCCCCTCCCAAATTTTGGGGTGACCCCCGAATGATCCGAAAATCCCCCCCGCCCCCCCCCCCAAAAAAAGCATCTCCATAGAAGAATAAAAGATTCTTATTGTACAAAGAGGGGGGGCCCCAATTTGGGGGGGGGTCCCCAATTTTGGGGAGTTCCCAATTTCGAGGGTCCCCAATTTTGGAATTTCCCAATTTTGGAGTCCCCCCCAATTTCGGGGGTCCCCAACAGCAGAGCAGGACAGGCAGGACCCCCCCCCCCCCCCCAAAAATTTGGGGATGGGGGGGAGGAGGAGTTAAAAACAGCCCCCCCAATTTGGGGAGGGGGGGGGGATTTTTGGGGTGTGTCCCCCCCCCAAATTTCGGGGGGGGCAGAAGCGTGGCCTGGAGTGATTTTAGTGTCGTGAGGCAGCGACCCCCAAAATTTGGGGGGGGGGGGGCGAGTTGGGGGGGGGCAGACCCCCCCCACCCTTTAGTGCTCTCAGAAATGAGGGGGGGGTCCCCATCCCCAAATTTCGGGGGTCCCAAATCACCGCGGGGGGGGAGGGATTGAAATTTGGGGGGGGGGGGGGAGACCCCAAAATCTCCCGAAAAGGCACAAGGACCACCCCCCCCCCCCCCCAAATTCTGGGACCCCCCCCGAATTGCGGGGTGGGGGAGGGGTCAGAGCGGGGTGGAGTCGCCCCCCGGGGGGGTCCCTGGGGGGGTCCCCGGGGAGGTTTTGGGGGTCAGGAGCCCCCCCGGGTCCTGTTGGAGCTCCTGCGACAGCTGAAAATTGGGGGGGGCACCCCAAAATTAGGGAGCCCCAAATTCCCCTCGAAAAACCCCCCAGGGACACCCCAAATTCCCCCCAAAATCACCCCGGACCCCAAATTCCCCCTAAATCCTCTCCCAAATACCCAAATCCCCCCAAATTTCCCCCAAATCCCCCTAAATTCCCCCAAATCTTCCCCAAAATCAACAAATCTCCCCCAAATTCTCCCCAAAATCCCCAAATTCCCCCAAATTTCCCCCAGAAACAGCCCCAGACCCACTGGGAACCCCCAAAACACAAACCCAGGACCCCAAATCCCCCCAGGACCCCCAAATTCCCCCCAAATCCTCTCCAAATCCCCAAATCCTCCCCCAAATCCTCCCCCGAATTTTCCCCAAATCCCCAAATCCTCCCCCAAATTTTCCCCAAATCCTCAAATCCTCTCCCAAATCCTCCCCAAAACCACCTGGGAGCCCCCAGAACCCCCCCAGGACCCCCCAAATTTCCCCCAAATTCCCCCCAAATCCTCCCCAAATCCTCCCCAAACCCCCCCGGGCCCCCCAGCCCCCAAATTCGGGGTCCCTACCCGCGGCTCCTCTCGGATCTGCTCCAGGACCCTCAGGTGCTCCTCCCTCAGCTTCAGCTCTCGGCGCCGCTGAGCCTCCTCCAGCTGCCCCAAATCAGCAGGGACCCCAAAATCGGGTCAGGGACCCCCAAAAACCCCCAAAACCAGCCCCGGGATCCCCAAAACCGAGCAGGGACCCCAAAATCGGGTCAGGGACCCCGAAATCGGGTCAGGGACCCCCAAAATCGGATCCGGGACCCCCAAAAACCCCCCAAATCGGGTCAGGGACCCCCAAAAACCCCCCAAACCAGCCCCGGGATCCCCGAAACTGAGCCGGGACCCCAAAATTGGGTCAGGGACCCCCGAAATTGGGGTCCCGGGGGTGTTTTTGGGGTGTTTTTGGGATATTTTTGAGGTGTTTTTCGGTTATTTTTGGGCTATTTTTGGGCTATTTTTGGTCTATTTTCGGGGTGTTTTTGGGGTATTTTTTGGGGATATTTTTAGGATATTTTTGGTGTATTTTTGGGGTGTTTTTAGGATATTTTTGGGGTGGTTTTTGGGGTATTTTTGGGGTCCCTCACCCTGCGGATCGATGTCACCGATTCGTTGATGTGACGCCGATTGATCTCGGGCAGCTCCCTGGGGGGGAGGGGACAATTTTGGGGTGGGAGGAGACCCCCAGGACCCCCAAATCCTCCCTGGGACCCCCAAATCACCCCTGGGACCCCCAAATCCCCATCAGGACCCCCCAAATCCACCCAGGACCCCAAAATCCTCCCCGGGACCCCCAATTTCCCCCCAGGACCCCCAAATTTCCCCAAAATTCTCCCCAAATCCCCCCCAAATCTCCTCCACGACCCCCAAAATCCCCCCAGGACCCCCAAATCTACCCCAAATCCCCCCCAGGACCCCAAAATCTCCCCCAGGACCCCAAATTCCTGTACCCCCCCCGGCGCCCCCCCCGGGCCTCGCTGATGCTGCTGTGACGTTTCCGTTCCAGAATCTTCTGCAGCTCTTTCTTCTCCCTGCGGGACCCCAAAAACAGCCCAAAAATGAGCCAAAAATAGCCCAAAAATAGCCCCGAAAATAGACCAAAAATGACCCAAAACCAGCCCAAAAATGACCCAAAAATAGCCCAAAAATAGCCCTGAAAATATCCCAAAAACAGCCCAAAAATGACCCAAAAATAGCCCAAAAATGACCCAAAAATAGCCCAAAAGTATCCCCAAAAATACCCCAAAAATGACCCAAAAATGACCCAAAAATAGCAAAAAAAAAGTCCCCAAAATGACCCAAAAATAGCCCCGAAAATAGCCCAAAAAATCCCAAAAATAGCCCAAAAATATCCCAAAAATACCTAAAAATACCCCAAAAATATTCCAAAAATAGCCCCAAAATAGCCCAAAAATCCCTCCCAGTCCCTCCCAGTCCCTCCCAGTCCATTCCCAGTCCCTCCCAGTCCCTCCCAGTTCCCCCAGTACCTCTCGCTGGTTTGCCGCAGTTGTTTGAGCTGAGCTCTCTGAGCCTCCAGCGCCACCTCCTGCAGCCGCAGCTGGGCCTGCCCAGTTCCCACCAGTTTAGACCAGTTCCGACCAGTATAAACCAGTTTGGACCAGTTTGGACCAGTATAAACCAGTTTAAACTAGTTCAGACCAGTACAGACCAGTACAGACCAGTACGGAGTGCATAGGCCTACACTGGTCTATACACTATGGACCAGTATAAACCAGTTTAAACCAGTTCAGACCAGTTCAGACCAGTTTGGACCAGTACAGACCAGTACAGACCAGTACGGAGTGCATAGGCCTACACTGGTCTATACACTATGCACCAGTATAAACCAGTATGGACCAGTACTGACCGGTACGGACCAGTATAAGCCAGTATGGAGCCTCCCAGTGCCTCCCAGTAAACTCCCAGTTCCCTCCCAGTCCCTCCCAGTCCCTCCCAGTTAAACTCCCAGTCCCTCCCAGTCCCTCCCAGTCCATTCCCAGTCCCTCCCAGTCCATCCCAGTTAAACTCCCAGTCCATCCCAGTCCATTCCCAGTCCCTCCCAGTCCCTCCCAGTCCCTCCCAGTTAAACTCCCAGTCCCTCCCAGTCCATTCCCAGTCCCTCCCAGTCCATCCCATTGCCATTTCTGTTCCCAAACCTCCCATTTTGTCCCCAAAATCATCATTTTTCACCCCAAAACCGCCGGGCTTTTTCCCCCCAGTCCCTCCCAGTTTGTCCCAGTCCATTCCCAGTCCCTCCCAGTCCATCCCAGTGCTCCCAGTACCTCCCGGAGCTGCTCCTGCTGCCGTCCCAGTTCCTGGCGCTGTTGCTCCTCCCGAAGCTGAAGCAGCGGCGCTGCCCCCGCGCTGGGGAGGGACCCGGAATGGGGACCCCGAAATTGGGGACATCCCAAAATTGGGGATCCCGAAATTGGGGACATCCCAAAATTGGGGAAATCCCAAAATTGGGGACATCCCAAAATTGGGGACATCCCAAAATTGGGGACCCCGAAATTGGGGACATCCCAAAATTGGGGACATCCCGAAATCAGAGACCCCGAAATTGGGGACATCCCAAAATTGGGGACCCCGAAATTGGGGACATCCCAAAATTTGGGATCCCGAAATTGGGGACACCGAAATTGGGGACACGGAAATTGGGGAAATCCCAAAATTGGGGAAATCCCGAAATTGGGGACCCCGAAATTGGGGACATCCCAAAATCAGAGACCCCGAAATTGGGGACATCCCGAAATTGGGGACATCCCGAAATTTAGGATCCCGAAATTGGGGACAGCAGAATTGGGGACCTCGAAATTGGGGAAACCCAAAAATTGGAGAAACCAAAATCAGTGACCCCAGAGTTAGGGACCCCAAGGTGGGTCAGTTTTGGGTCAGTTTTTGGGGTCATTTTTGGGGGACTTTTGGGGTTTTGGGGTCAGTTTTTGAGGAGATTTTTGGGTCAGTTTTCAGGGGATTTTTGGGGGTTTTCAGGTCAGTTTTGGGTCAGTTTTTGGGGGGTTTTTGGGGATGTTTTGGGTCAGTTTTAGGGTCATTTTTGGGGGATTTTTGGGGATGTTTGGGTCAGTTTTCGGTCAGTTTTGGGTCAGTTTTTGGGGGATTTTCGGGGGATTTTTGGGGGATTTTTGGGTCAGTTTTTGGGGGATTTTTGGGGGATTTTTGGGTCAGTTTTCAGGGGATTTTTTTGGGATTTTTGGGTCAGTTTTCGGGTCATTTTCGGGGGTTTTCAGGTCAGTTTTTGGGTCAGTTTTCGGGGTTTTGGGGGGTGTTTTTGGGGGTTTTCGGGTCAGTTTTGGGGTCCCACCTGCGGCGGTGCAGCTCCAGCAGCCTCCGCAGGTGTTTCTTGCGCAGGCGCTCGAGCTCGCGGCGCTGGCGCTTGAGAAGCTTCCGGAAGGATCGGCGCTGCCGCAGCAGCTCCAGCGGCTCCGGGGACACCTCTGACACCCCGAAATCAGTCAGGGGACCCCGAAATTAACGGGGGATACCCAAAACCCAACAGGGATACCCAAAATCCACCTCTGGGACCCCAAAATCAGTCAGGGGACCCCAAAAATCAGTGGGGATACCCAAAATTAATGGGGGATACCCAAAACACACCGGGGATACCCAAAACCCACCTCTGGGACCCCAAAAATCACCGGGGGATACCCGAAAATCATCGGGGGGAACCCCAAAAATCCTTGGGGATACCCAAAATCATCAGGGGATACCCGAAATTCACCGGGGACCCCGAAAATCACCGGGGGATACCCGAAAATCAGTGGGGATACCCAAAATTAACGGGGGATACCCAAAACCCAACAGGGATACCCAAAATCCACCTCTGCCACCCCAAAATCAGTCAGGGGAACCCAAAAATCATCGGGGGAACCCCAAAAATCATTGGGGGATACCCGAGATTATCGGGGGATACCCAAAACACACCAGGGATACCCAAAATCCACTTCTGGGACCCCAAAATCAGTCAGGGGAACCCAAAAATCATCGGGGGGAACCCCAAAAATCCTTGGGGATACCCGAAATCATCAGGGGATACCCGAAATTCACCGGGGACCCCGAAAATCACCGGGGGATACCCGAAAATCAGTGGGGATACCCAAAATTAATGGGGGATACCCAAAATCCACCTCTGGGACCCCAAAAATCAGTGAGGGGACCCCAAAAATCACCGGCGCATACCCAAAAATCATCGGGGGCACCTCGAAAATCATTGGGGATACCCGAAATCATCAGGGGATACCCGAAATTCACCGGGGGACCCCAAAAATTACTGGGGATACCCGAAAATCACCAAGGGATACCCGAAATTATTGGGGGATACACAAAATCCACCAGGGATACCCAAAATCCACCTCTGGGAACCCAAAATCAGTCAGGGGAACCCCAAAATTCACCAAGGGGTCCCCAAAATTCATCGAGGGATACCCAAAAATTACCAGGGGGATACCTGAAATTAACGGGGGATACCCAAAATCCACCTCTGGCACCCCAAAATTCATCGGGGAACCCCGAAATTACCGGAGGGACCCCAAAACCCCTCATTTTTGGGGGATTTTGGAGGATTTTGGGGAGGACTTTGGGGATTTTGGGGAGGATTGGGGGGAGGATTTTGGGGAGGATTTTGGGGAGGATTTTGGGGATGATTTGGGGAGGATTTGGGGATTTTGGGGATGATTTTGGGGGAATTTTGGGAGGATTTTGGGGAGGATTTGGGGAGGATTTGGGGAGGATTTTGGGGAGGATTTTGGGGAAGATTTTTAGGGGTTTTGGAGGGGGTATTTTGGGGATTTTTGGGGAGGATTTTGGGTGATTTTGGGGAGGATTTTGGGGATTTTGGGGAGGATTTGGGGAGGATTTTGGGTAGGATTTTTGGGGATGATTTGGGGAGATTTTGGGGAAGATTTTTAGGGGTTTTGGAGGGGGTATTTTGGGGAATTTTGGTGAGGATTTTGGGGAGGATTTTGGTGAGGATTTGGTGAGGATTTTGGGGAGGATTTTGAGGGGATTTTGGGGGGTATTTTGGGGTATTTTGGGAGGATTTTTGGGATTTTGGCTCACCTGTCAGGACGGTGGCGATGAGATCGTCGCGCTGCCCTGGGGGGTGGGGGAGGGGCACACCCAAAATCAGGGGGGGGTGGATCCAAATTTTGGGTGCTCCCCCTCCCCCCCCCCCCAAATTTGGGGTCTCCTTACCTGGGCTGGGGGTGGGGGCGGGGCCGGGGGGGGGAGGGGCGCAGGGCCTCCCCAAATTTCGGGACCCCCCCGGGGTCTCCTGAGGCTTTTCGGGGGCGTCCTGGGGGGAGGGGGAAGGGTCCAAAATTAACCCCAAAATTACCTGGGACCACCCAAAAAAAAAACCCAAACCCCCCCCAAAAATCCTCCCCAAATCCCCTCAAATCCTCCCGAAATCCTCCCCAAAATCCTCCCAAAATCGTCCTCAAAATTCCCCCAAAAACCCCTGAAAATTCCCCCAAAATCCTCCCCAAATCCCCCGAAAATCTCCCAGATTTCCCCTAAAATCCTCCCAAAATTCCCCAGAACACCCTAAAATCCCCAAAATTTCCCCTAAATTCCCCAAATCTCTCCCAAAATTCCCCAAATTTCCCCTAAAATCCCCAAATCTCTCCTAAAATCCCCAAAATCTCCCCTAAAATCCCCAAAATTTCCCCTAAAATCCCCAAATCTCTCCCAAAATTCCCAAAATTTCCCCTAAAATCCCCAAATCTCCCCTAAAATTCCCAAATTTCCCCTAAAATCCCCAAATCTCTCCCAAAATCCCCAAATTTCTCCCAAAATTCCCCAAAATTCCCCAAATTTCCCCTAAAATCCCCAAAATCTCCCCTAGATTCCCCAAAATTTCCCCTAAAATCCCCAAAATTTCCTCTAAAATTCCCCAAATTCCCCAAAATTCCCCAAATTCCCCAAATTCCCCAATCGGGGTCTCACCTCGGGGTCCCCCAGCAGCGCCCGCAGCCTCCGCGCTCTCTGGTCCATGAGGCTGACGTGGCGAATTGGATTGCTCAGCGCCTCGGCGTAATCTTGGGGCGAAAAAACCGAAATTTGGGGCAAAAAACTGCGGAAAACGGGGGGGGGGAACCACCAGAAATTGGGGGAAAAAAGGAAAAAAAATGGGGGAAAACAACCAAAAAATGAGGGGAAAAACACCAAAGTTTGGGGCAAAAAACTGCAGAAAATGGGGGGGGGAACCCCAAAAAGGGGGGAAAAACCACCAAAAAATGGGGGGGAAAAACACCCAAAAAATGGGGGGAAACCCCAAAATTTGGGGGAAAAAAACTGCGGAAAATAGGGAGAAACCACAGCAAGGATTTCTTACCCCTCCCCCCCGGGTGTTTTGCGGTCCTGGTGTGATTTCGGGGTAATTTTGGGTGATTTTGGGGTAATTTTGGGGTAATTTTGGGATGTTCTGGGGTGATTTTGGGTGTTTTTGGGGTGATTTTGGGCTATTTTGGGATATTCTGGGATATTTTGGGGTGATTTTGGGGTTCCCAGTGTGTTTTTGGGCTATTTTGGGATATTTCAGGATATTTTGGGGTGATTTTGGGGTGATTTTGGGATATTTCAGGTGATTTTGGGGTGATTTTGGGGTGATTTTGGGTGATTTGGGGTGATTTCGGGTGATTTTGGCTGTTTTTGGGGTGATTTGGGGTGATTTCAGGTGTTTTTGGGGTGATTTTGGCTGTTTTCGGGGTGATTTCAGGTGTTTTTTGGGTGATTTTGGGCTATTTCGGGACATTTCGGGGTGATTTCAGGACATTTCAGGTGATTTCAGGTGTTTTCGGGGTGATTTCAGGTGTTTTTTGGGCAATTTTGGTTGTTTTCAGGGTGATTTCAGGATATTTCAGGATATTTTGGCTGTTTTTGGGGTGATTTGGGGTGATTTCGGCTGTTTTTGGGGTGATTTCGGCTGTTTTCAGGGTGATTTTGGCTGTTTTTGGGGTGATTTCGGCTGTTTTCGGGGTGATTTCGGCTGTTTTTGGGGTGATTTTGGCTGTTTTCGGGGTGATTTTAGGTGTTTTTGGGGTGATTTTGGCTGTTTTCGGGGTGATTTCAGGTGATTTCGGCTGTTTTCGGGGTGATTTCGGCTGTTTTCGGGGTGATTTCGGCTGTTTTCGGGGTGATTTTGGCTGTTTTTGGGGTGATTTGGGGTGATTTCGGCTGTTTTCGGGGTGATTTTGGCTGTTTTTGGGGTGATTTCAGGTGATTTCGGCTGTTTTTGGGGTGATTTCGGCTGTTTTTGGGGTGATTTCGGCTGTTTTCGGGGTGATTTCGGCTGTTTTTGGGGTGATTTCAGCTGTTTTTGGGGTGATTTTGGCTGTTTTCGGGGTGATTTGGGGTGATTTCGGCTGTTTTCGGGGTGATTTCGGCTGTTTTTGGGGTGATTTCGGCTGTTTTCGGGGTGATTTCGGCTGTTTTTGGGGTGATTTCGGCCGGTTTGGGCTCCGTACCGCGCTGGCCGTGCGGGACGTGGTCGCTGGCTTGGGTCAGGAGCAGCAGCGCTGGCAGCAGCAGGGGCAGGTCACTGTCACTGCGCAGGGGCACGTAGTGGTACCCTGGGGACAGCATTGGGGACATTGGGGACATTGGGGACATTGGGGACATTGGGGACAGTGGGGACATTGGGACATCATTGGGGACATTGGGACATCATTGGGGACATTGGGGACATCATTGGGGACAAGGGGGACATCATTGGGGACCATGGCACATCATTGGGGACATCGGGGATGGGGACAGTGCTGGGGCTGGGGACATCAGGACTGGGGACACCCCTTGGGAATTGGGAATATCAGGACTGTCCCCAGTGTCCCCTGTCCCCAGTGTCCCCTCAGTGTCCCCTGTGTCCCCTGTCCCCTGACCGGATCTCAGGCTGGCCACAGGCAGCACTCTCTGGCCCAGGAGCTTTCCTCCCTCCTCGTAAGCAGCGACGCGCAGCGAGGCGAGAGCAGGGAACACCACCTGTGACATTGGGGACATCAGTGTCACCCCAGCGCTCACAGCGCAGCGAGGCGAGAGCAGGGAACACCACCTGGGGACATTGGGGACACCTCAGTGACACCCCTGTGACACCCCAGTGTCACCCCAGTGTCACCCCAGGGACACCCCAGCGCTCACACCACAGTGCTCACAGCACAGCGAGGCGAGAGCGGGGAGCACCACCTGTGACATTGGGGACATTGGGGACACCTCAGTGACAGCGGGGACACCTCAGTGACACCCCAGTGTCACCTCAGGGACACCCCCGTGACATCAGTGTCACCCCAGTGTCACCCCAGGGACACCCCAGCGCTCACACCACAGCGCTCACAGCGCAGCGAGGCGAGAGCGGGGAACACCACCCGGGGACATCAGGGACATTGGGGACACCTCAGTGCCATCAGGGCCACCCCAGTGTCACCCCAGGGTCACCCCAGTGTCACCGCAGTGCCACCAGTGCCACCAGTGCCACCCCGGGGACAGCGCAGCGCTCACGGCGCGGTGGCTCCGCCTGGCGGTCACTGCTGGGAGTGCAGCTGGGACAGCGCGGGGACATCCCAGTGACACCAGTGACCTCCCAGTGACCTCCCAGTGACCTCCCAGTGACACCAGTGACACTCTGGGGACATCCCAGTGACACCAGTGACACCAGTGACACTCTGGGGACATCCCAGTGACACCAGTGACACCAGTGACCCTCCCAGTGACACCAGTGACCTCCCAGTGACCTCCCAGTGACACCAGTGACACCAGTGACCTCCCAGTGACACCAGGGACATCCCAGTGACACCAGTGACCCTCCCAGTGACACCAGGGACATCCCAGTGACACCAGTGACCCTCCCAGTGACACCAGGGACATCCCAGTGACACCAGGGACATCCCAGTGACACCAGTGACCCTCCCAGTGACACCAGTGACACCAGTGACCTCCCAGTGACACCAGGGACATCCCAGTGACCTCCCAGTGACACCAGTGACACCAGGGACATCCCAGTGACACCAGGGACATCCCAGTGACACCAGTGACCTCCCAGTGACCTCCCAGTGACCTCCCAGTGACACCAGTGACACCAGTGACCTCCCAGTGACACCAGGGACATCCCAGTGACACCAGTGACCTCCCAGTGACACCAGGGACATCCCAGTGACACCAGTGACCTCCCAGTGACACCAGTGACACCAGTGACCTCCCAGTGACACCAGGGACATCCCAGTGACCTCCCAGTGACACCAGTGACATCCCAGTGACACCAGGGACATCCCAGTGACACCAGTGACCCTCCCAGTGACACCAGTGACACCAGTGACCTCCCAGTGACACCAGGGACATCCCAGTGACCTCCCAGTGACACCAGTGACATCCCAGTGACACCAGGGACATCCCAGTGACACCAGTGACCCTCCCAGTGACACCAGTGACGCTCTGGGGACATCCCAGTCCCCTCCCAGTTCCCTCCCAGTCCAACCCAGTGCCATTTCTGTTCCCAAACCTCCCATTTTTATCCCCAAAATTGCCATTTTTGTCCCTAAAATTGCCATTTTTCACCCCCAAAATCGCCATTTTTCACCCCAGAAGCGCCGGGTTTTTTGCCCCCAGTCCCTCCCAGTCCCTCCCAGTCCCTCCCAGTGCCTCCCAGTCCCTCCCAGTGCCTCCCAATGCCATTTCTGTTCCCAACCCTCCCATTTTTGTCCCTAAAATCACCATTTTTCCCCCCAGAAGCGCCAAGTTTTTTGCCCCCAGTCCCTCCCAGTCCCTCCCAGTGCTCCCAGTGCCTCCCAGTCCAACCCAGTGCCATTTCTGTTCCCAAACCTCCCGTTTTTGTCCCCAAAATTGCCATTTTTGTCCCCAAAATCGCCATTTTTCACCCCAGAAGCGCCGGGTTTTTTGCCCCCAGTCCCTCCCAGTCCCTCCCAGTTTGTCCCAGTGCTCCCAGTACCTCGTGCAGCACCAGGGGCTCCTCGTCCCACACGGGGTTGAAGGGATTCCCTTGGCTCGTTCGGGTTCGGAATCGGCGCCGAGTGTCCACGGGGAGCCCAAAAACCTCGAGCTCGACGAAAACTCCGCAGCGGCGCTCGCTCAGGAACTGCCCCGACAGCACCTGGGCACCCAAAACCCCAAAAAATCATCCTAAAAATGGAAAGAGGGACCCCAAAACCCCAAATCCTGCAGGGAAACCCCAAATCCTGCAGGGAAACCCCAAATCCTGCAGAGAAACCCCAAAATCCCACAGAGAAACCCCAAAACTGCCCCAAAAGTGCCCCAAAAACTGCCCCAAAAATGCCCAAAAATGCCCCAAAAATGGCCCCAGAAGTGCCCCAACAGTGCCCCAAAACTGCCCCAAAACTGCCAAAAAAATGCCCAAAAAACTGCCCCAAAACTGCCCAAAAAACTGCCCCAAAACTGCCCAAAAAACTGCCCCAAAAAACCTCAAAGTGACCCCGGAAATGGAGAGTGGGACCCCAAAAAAATCCCAAAATCCTAGAGAGAAACTCCAGAATTTGGGTCGGGGGTTCCATTCCTGGGATTTTTAGGGGATTTTTGGGGGATTTTTTTGGGATCTTTGTGTGATTTTTGGGGGATTTTTGTGTGATTTTTGTGTGATTTTTGGGGGATTTTTTTGGGATTCTCTGGAATTCTCAATTTCCCTCCCTCAGGATCGATCCCACCTCACTTTCGGTTCCATTTTCGGGGATTTTGGGTCCAATTTTGGTGATTTTGGGTGTTTTTGGGTCCATTTTGGGTGTTTTCGGGTCCATTTTGGGTGTTTCTGGGTCCATTTTGGGTGTTTTGGGGTCCATTTTGGGTGTTTCTGGGTCCATTTTGGGTGTTTCTGGGTCCATTTTGGGTGTTTTGGGGTCCATTTTGGGTGTTTTGGGGTCCATTTTGGGTGTTTCTGGGTCCATTTTGGGTGTTTTCGGGTCCATGTTGGGTGTTTTCGGGTCCATTTTGGGTGTTTTCGGGTCCATTTTGGGTGTTTTGGGGTCCATTTTGGGTGTTTTCGGGTCCATTTTGGGTGTTTTGGGGTCCATTTTGGGTGTTTCTGGGTCCATTTTGGGTGTTTTCGGGTCCATTTTCGGGATTTTCGGGTCCATTTTGGGTGTTTTCGGGTCCATTTTGGGTGTTTTCAGGTCCATTTTGGGTGTTTTTGGGTCCATTTTGGGTGTTTTCGGGTCCATTTTCGGGATTTTCGGGTCCATTTTGGGTGTTTTCGGGTCCATTTTGGGTGTTTTTGGGTCCATTTTGGGTGTTTTCGGGTCCATTTTGGGGATTTTCGGGTCCATTTTGGGTGTTTTGGGGTCCATTTTGGGTGTTTTGGGGTCCATGTTGGGTGTTTCTGGGTCCATTTTGGGTGTTTTGGGGTCCATGTTGGGTGTTTCTGGGTCCATTTTGGGTGTTTTCGGGTCCATTTTGGGTGTTTTGGGGTCCATTTTGGGTGTTTTCGGGTCCATGTTGGGTGTTTTGGGGTCCATTTTGGGTGTTTTGGGGTCCATTTTGGGTGTTTTGGGGTCCATTTTGGGTGTTTTCGGGTCCATTTTGGGTGTTTTCGGGTCCATTTTGGGTGTTTTCGGGTCCATTTTGGGTTTTTTGGCTCACCTGCACGCTGAGCGTGTTGGCCACGATGCCGTCCAGGCGCTCCTCGGCGAAAGGGTCGAAGGTTTTGTCGCGGCGCCGCAGAGCCTCAGGCTTGAGCAGGAACCCCGAGCGGGCGTTGGCCTCGAACAGCGACAGGTTCAGCTGCAGGGGCACGTCTGGGACAGGTGAGACAGGTGAGACAGGTGTGTGACACAGGTGTGACCCCAGGTGTGACACTGTGTGACCCCAAATGTGACCCCAGGTGTGTGACAGGTGTGTGACAGGAGTGACAGGTGTGTGTCACAGGTGTGTCACTGTGTCACAGGTGTGTGGCACAGATGTGTCCCAGGTGTCCCAGGTGTGTCCCCAATGTCCCCAGCTGTCCCAGGTGTGTCCCAGATGTGTCCCAGGTGTGACCCCAGGTGTCCCAGGTGTGTCCCCACTGTCCCCAGGTGTGTCCCAGGTGTCCCAGGTGTGTCCCAGGTGTCCCAGGTGTGTCCCAGGTGTGTCCCAGGTGTGTCCCCAGCTGTCCCAGGTGTGTCCCCAGGTGTCCCAGGTGTGTCCCCAATGTCCCCAGGTGTGTCCCCAGCTGTCCCAGGTGTGTCCCCAGCTGTCCCCAGGTATCCCCAGGTGTCCCAGGTGTGTCACAGGTGTCCCAGGTGTGTCACAGGTGTGTCCCCACTGTCCCCAATGTCCCCAGGTGTCCCAGGTGTGTCCCAGGTGTGTCCCCAGGTGTCCCAGGTGTGTCCCCACTGTCCCCAGGTGTGTCCCAGGTGTCCCAGGTGTGTCCCAGGTGTGTCACCGAGGCTCTGGAAGTTGAGCGCTGCCATTTGCACTCCTGCGTTCCAGAAGAGCTGAGGGTGGAAATTGGAGGAGTCCACGCGAGTGCCCTTGGGGTACACGCGGCTCAGCTGCCGCTTGTTGTACCTGCGCGTCAAGGAATTCCCGAAAATTCCCAAAATTCCCCAAAAAATCCCGAAATCCAGGTCAAAATCCGCTAAAAAATACCCGAAATCTGACCCAAAATCCACCCAGAAATACCCAAAATACACCAAAATCCCAAAATCCCAAAATTTGCCCAAACGCACTCGGCTCAGCTGCTGCTTGTTGTACCTGCGCGTCAAGGAATTCCCCAAAAATCCCAAAATCTGACCCAAAATAACCCAAAATCCCAAAAAAATCCCGAAATCTGGGTCAAAATCGGTGAAAAAATAACCAAAATCTGCCCAGAAATACCCAAAATACACCAAAATCCCAAAATCTGCCCCAAATGCACTCGGCTCAGCTGCTGCTCGTTGTACCTGAACGTCAAGGAATTCCCAAAAAATCCAAATTTCCCAAAAAAATCCTGCTCAAAATAACCCAAAACTGGCGAAATCCTGACCAAAATCTACCAAAAAATACACAAAATACACCAAAAACCACACGCGGCTCAGCTGCCGCTTGTTGTACCTGAGCGTCAAGGAACTCCCAAAAAAAATCCAAAATTCCCCAAAAAATCCCGAAATTCCAAAAAAAATCCTGCTCAAAATAACCCAAAATCCACAAAATCCTGACCAAAATCTGCCAAAAAATACCCAAAATACACCAAAATCCACACCCGGCTCAGCTGCTGCTGAATTCCCAAATTCAACAAAAAATCCAAAATTCCCCAAAAAATCCTAAAATTCCCAAAATTCCCAAAAAATTCTGCTCAAAATCCGCGAAATCCCAACCAAAATCTACCCAAAAAATGCACCTGGAAAGCTAAACTCTCCTGAACGCAGCCCCAGATCGTCCCAGAACGCTGAGAAATCTCCCCCAAAATTCCCCAAAAATTCCCCAAAATTTCCGAAATTCCCAAAAATTCCCCAAAATGCCCCAAACTTTCCCAAATTTGGATACTCGACGAACTCCAGGGGGCTCTTGGTGAGCTGCTCCAGAGCTTTGCTCTCCACGAACGAAGACATCTCGAAGCTCCTGTTGCGCTCTGGGGAATCCACGGAATTCACCCCAAAATTCACCCCAAAATTCATGGAATTCACCCCAAAATTACCCGAAATCCACGGAATTCACCCCGAAATTCACAGAATTCACCCCAGAATTCACAAAATTCACCCCAAAATTCACAGAATTCACCCCAGAATTCACAAAATTCACCCCAAAATTCACAGAATTCACCCCAAAATTCACAAAATTCACCCCAAAATTCACAGAATTCACCCCAAATTCAGAGAATTCACCCCAAAATTCAGCCCAAAATCCACGGAATTCACCCCAAAACCCCAAATTCACAATTTGCCCCAAATTTGCCCCAAAATCCCCGAATTTGCCCTGAATTTTCCGCAAAGTCCCCGAATTTTCCCGAAAAGCCCCGAATTTGTCCCAAAATCCCCAAATTTTCCCCCAAACCCCCAAATTTGCCCCAAATTTGCCCTGAAAAGCCCCGAATTTTCCCAAAAATCCCCGAATTTGCCCTAAATTTGCCCGAAAACTCCCAAATTTTCCTTGAATTTTCCCCAAAATCCCCAAATTTTCCCAAAAAGCCCTGAATTTTCCCCAAAATCCCCGGATTTTCCCCCGAATTTTCCCCAATTTTCCCAAACTTTCCCGAATTTTCCTGAACTTTCCCGAACTTTCCCGAATTTTCCTGAAAATCCCCGAATTTTCCCGAATTTCCCCGAATTTCCCCGAATTTCCCCGAATTTCCCGAATTCCCCGAATTTCCCGAATTTCCCGAATTTCCCCGAATTTCCCGAATTTCCCCGAATTTCCCGAATTCCCCGAATTCCCCCGAATTCCCCGAATTTCCCGAATCCTCACTCTGAGCTGCGGCGAAAGATTTGAACTTGACAGGCTCCACGTAGGTGACAAGGTTGGACATCGCCTCGGTGGCCGTGACCTCGCTGACCGCCGTGCCCTGACCAAAAATATCCAAAAAAACCCCAAAAAAATCAAAAAACCCAGAAATAACCCAAAATCCCCAAAAACCCTCGCTGACCGCCGTGCCCTGACCCCAAAAAAGCCCAAAAAACCCCAAAAAAACATAAAAAAAATCCTGAAAAACCAAAAAACCCCAAAAACCCTCGCTGACCGCCGTGCCCTGACCCCAAAAAATATCCAAAAAAACCCCAAAAAAATTAAAAAAAAATCCTGAAAAACAAAAAAACCCAAAAACCCTCGCTGACCGCCGTGCCCTGACCCCAAAAATGACAAAAAATACCCCCAAAAAAATTAAAAAAAATCAAAAAACCTAAAAATACCCAAAATCCCCAAAAACCCTCGCTGACCGCCGTGCCCTGACCCAAAAAAACCCAAAAAAGGTAAAAAATAAACAAAAAAATCCTAAAAAACAAAAAAACCCTCGCTGACCGCCGTGCCCTGACCCCAAAAAAACCCAAAAAAAACCCCAAAAAAATTTAAAAAAATCAAAAAACCCAGAAATACCCAAAATCCCCAAAAACCCTCACTGACCGCTGTGCCCTGACCTCAAAAAATCAAAAAAAATCCGCAAAAAACCTCAGAAAGCCACGGGAAACACACCCAGGAATGCCAAAAAAATCCCAGAAAATCCCAAAAAACCCCAAAAAATCCCAAAATTCCCCAAAATCCCCAAATTCCCAAACTCCAAACCTCGTCTGTCGTTGGTTTCTTCATCTCCTGGGGCTCCTCCTCCTCCTCCTCCTCACTGTCAGCATCGCGCTCTGCCGGAGCCAAAATCACCCAAAATCACCCAAAATCACCCGAAATCACCAAAAATCACCCAAAATCACCCAAAATTACCCCAAAATCATCCAAAATTATCCAAAAATTACCCCAAAATCATCCAAAAATTACACAAAAATCATCCAAAATCACCCAAAAATTACACAAAAATCACCCGAAATTACCCAAAAATCACCCAAAATCACCCAAAATCACCCCAAATTACCCAAAATACCCCAAAATCACCCCAAAAATAGCCCAGAGCAGCCCAAAATCTCCCAAATTCCCAAAATTTCCCAAATTCCCAAAATCTCCCAAATTCCCAAAGTGACCCCGAACTCCATTGGCCTAGGGGCCCTGGGGGATTTGGGGCTTTTTGGGGTATTTTTGAGTCATTTTTGGGTCATTTTGGGTAATTTTGGGTCATTTTTGGGTAATTTTGGGTCATTTTCAAGGCCTTATCGTTGGTTTTGGGCTGTTTCAGGTTCAGGGATATTTTTTGAGTGTTTTTGGGTAATTTTTGGGATATTTTTGGGTCATTTTCGGGGCCATTACCGCTGTTTTTGGGCTGTTTCGGGTTCAGGGACATTTTTCGAGTGTTTTTGGGTAATTTTTGGGATATTTCAGGGATATTTTTGGGGTATTTTTGGGTATTTTTGGGGCCCTACCGTTGTTTTCGGGCAGTTTCGGGTTCAGGGATATTTCAGGGATGTTTTTGGGTAATTTTTGAGTATTTTTGGGTCATTTTTGGGGTCGTTACCATTGTTTTTGGGTTGCTTCGGGTTCGGGGATATTTTTCGGGTGTTTTTGGGTAATTTTTGGGATATTTCAGGGATATTTTTGGCGCCCTATCAATGTTTTTGGGCAGTTTCGGGTTCAGGGATATTTCAGAGATATTTCAGGGATGTTTCAGGGATATTTTTCGAGTGTTTTTGGGTAATTTTTGGGATATTTTCGGGTATTTTCGGGGCCCTACCATTGTTTTTGGGCTGTTTCAGGTTCAGGGATATATCAGGGATATTTTTGGGGTAATTTCAGGTAATTTTCAGGTATTTTCGGGTATTTTTGGGGTCGTTACCGCTGTTTTTGGGTTGTTTCGGGTTCAGGGACATTTTTCGAGTGTTTTTGGGTAATTTTTGGGATATTTCAGGGATATTTTTGGGGTATTTTTGGGGCCCTACCGTTGTTTTCGGGCAGTTTCGGGTTCAGGGATATTTCAGGGATGTTTTTGGGTAATTTTTGGGTATTTTTGGGGTATTTTCGGGTATTTTCGGGGTCCTTACCGCTGTTTTTGGGCACTTTCGGGGCTCCCCTCGGGCGCCGTTTCTTGTTCTTGATGAGGATTCGCCCCAGCAGCTCCTGGGGGCTGGGCAGGGGCACCCCGGGCTCCAGCTGCGCCAAAAAACCCAAAAATCAGCCCAAAATTACCCCAAAAACACCCTGAAATCACCCCAAAATCACCCCAAAATCACCCCAAAACCCACCCGAAAACCCCCGGCTCCAGCTGTGCCAAAAAACCCCAAAATCAGCCCAAAATTACCCCAAAATCACCCCAAAATCACCCCAAAACCCACCCGAAAACCCCTGGCTCCAGCTGCGCCAAAAAACCCCAAAATCAGCCCAAAATTACCCCAAAAAAACCCTGAAAGCACCCCAAATATCTACCCCAAAACCCACCCCGAAACCCCCAGCTCCAGCTGTGCCAAAAAACCCAAAAATCAGCCCAAAATTACCCCAAAATCACCCCAAATATCTACCCCAAAATCAGCCCAAAATGGCCCCAAAACCCTGGGATTTCACCCCAAACCACATTACCAACCCCAAACACACAGAATTGCCCAAAATTGCAGGATTTCTCCCCAAAACTCCAAGATTTCACCCCAAAAATCACAGATTTCACCCCAAAACTCCGGGATTTTGCCCCAAAATCCCAGGATTTCACCCCAAAAATCACAGATTTCACTCCAAAAATCACAGAACTCACCCCAAAACTCACAGAATTCACCCCAAACTCACAGAATTGCCCAAAATCCCCCGATTTCTCCCCAAACTCACAGGATATTTCTCCAGGGGCTCGGTGAGCAGCGCGGCCCCGAAGGAGCTCCAAACCTCCCGAATTCACCCCAAAATCCCAGGAATTCACCCCAAAAATCACAGAATTCACCCCAAAACTCACAGAATTCACCCCAAAACTCCCAGATTTCACCCCAAACACACAGAATTGCCCAAAATCGCAGGATTTCACCCCAAACTCACAGGATATTTGTCCAGGGGCTCGGTGAGCTGCCGAGCTGCTCCGAAGGCACCCCAAACTCACAGAATTCACCCCAAAAATCACAGATTTCACCCCAAAAATCACAGAATTCACCCCAAAACTCTGGGATTTCACCCCAAAATCCCCCGAATTCACCCCAAACTCACAGATTTTGTCCCAAACACACAGAATTTCCCAAAATCCCCCGAATTCACCCCAAACTCACCGGGTATTTCTCGAGGGGCTCGGTGAGCAGCGCGGCCCCGAAGCAGCTCCGGCAATACTCTGCCATCTTCGCCTGCTGCCGCGCCCTGCGGGACCGACAGCTGGGACCCCAAAACTGACCCCAAACCCGAAAATAGCCCAGAAAACTGACCGGAAACCCAAAAAACCCCGAAAACTGATCCGAAAAACCCCAAAAACCAACCCGGAAACCCAAAAAATACCCCAAAACTGACCCCAAACCCGAAAATATCCCAGAAAACTGACCGGAAACCCAAAAAAACCCAAAAACCCACAAAAATACCCCAAAAACTGACCCCAAAACCCCAAAAATATCCCAGAAAACAAAAAAATAGCCCAGAAAACCAAAAAATAGCCCAGAAAACAAAAAAAAAACCCCCAAAAACCAACCCGGAAACCCAAAAAATACCCCAAAAAACCAGGCCAGAAAACAAAAAACCAGCCCTGTTTTTGGGGTTTTGGGGTCAGTTTCGGGGTTTTCTGGGGTCCCCTTTGGGATTTTTGGGGTCCCTTTTGGGATTTCGGGGTCCCTTTGGGGTTTTGGGGTCAGTTTTTGGGGTTTTTGGGGTCAGTTTTTGGGGTTTTTGGGGTCAGTTTTTGGGATTTCGGGGTCCCTTTCGGGGTTTTGGGCTCACGAGTCCACGTGGTTCTCGAAGGAGAGGATCACAGGGAACGGAGAAGTCTTGAACGCACTCTCGGCGATGGCCTCGATCACCTCCTGGAAGAGCAGCGGGGTCAGAAAACCCGAAACCGACCCAAAAAACCCAAAAAATGACCCCAAAAACCCAAAAGTGACCCAAAAAACCCTGAAACCGACCCAAAAAACCCCAAAAATGACCCAAAAAAACCCAAAAATGACCCAGAAAACCCAAAAGCTGACCCAAAAAACCCAAAAACCGACCCAAAAAACCCAAAAAGTGACCCAAAAAATGACCCAAAAACCCCCGAAACTGAACCAAAAACCCTGAAACCGACCCAAAAAACCCTGAAACCGACCCAAAAAACCCAAAAAGTGACCCAAAAAATCCCAAAAAACCCCGAAACCGACCCAAAAACCCCGAAACTGACCCAAAAAACCCAAAACCAACCCAAAAAAACCTAACACTGACCACAAAAACCCCAAAAACCAACCCCAAACCCCCAAAATCCACCCCAAAAACCCGAAACTGACCCCAAAACCCCCAGAATTGACCCCGAAAACCCCAAAAACTGACCCCAAAACCGATCCCAAAAGGGTCAGGTTTTTGGGGTCGGTTTTTGGGGTTTTTGGGGTTGGTTTTGGGGTCAGTTTTGGGTTCAGTTTTTGGGGTCTTTGGGTTCAGTTCAGGGATTTGAGATCAGTTTTTGGGGTTTTCAGGGTCAGTTTTTGGGGTTTTTGAGGTTTTCAGGGTCAGTTTTTGGGATTTTGGGGTTTTCAGGGTCAGTTTTTGGGGTTTTTGGGGTTTTCAGGGTGGACTTTTGAGGTTTTTTGGGTCAATTCTGCATTCCGGGCTCACCTTGAAGGGGATTTCCGTGGTCATGGTGAAGCCGTGTGGGGTTTTGGGGTCAGTTTTTGGGATTTTGGGGTTTTCAGGTTCAGTTTTTGGGGTTTTCAGGGTCAGTTTTTGGGGTTTTCGCGGTCATTTCGGGGCTCTGGGCTCACCTTGAAGGGAATTTCTGTGGTCATGGTGAAGCCGTGTGGGGATTTGGGGTCAGTTTTTGAGGTTTTTGGGGTTTTCGGGGTGGATTTTTGGGGTTTTTGGGGTTTTCGGGGTGGATTTTTGGGGTTTTTGGGGTCATTTCGGGGTTTTGGGCTCACCTTGAAGGGGATCTCCGTGGTCATGGTGAAGCCGTGTGGGGTTTTTGGTGTTTTGGGGTCAGTTTTTGGCGTTTTGGGGTTTTCAGGGTCAGTTTTTGGGGTTTTCGGGGTGGATTTTTGGGGTTTTTGGGGTCATTTCGGGGTTTTGGGCTCACCTTGAAGGGGATCTCCGTGGTCATGGTGAAGCCGTGGGTCACCACAGGCTCCTCCTCGGGGCCTCGGCCCTGCCAGCAGTCGAGCTCCACACAGCGACAGCCACAGAGCAGCACCTGGCGATACATCTCGGCCGAGGAGAGCCCGGTCAGCTGTCCGGCTGGGGAAAAATCCCAAAAAAATAACCCAGAAAGGAAAAAACCCCGAAAAAATCACATTATGTATGGCAGAAATAGAGAAATCCCAAAAAAACCCTGAAAAAAACCCAAAAAAACCCCCGAAAAAACCCCAAAAAATCACCCAGGTACATCTTGGCCGAGGAGAGCCCGGTCAGCTGTCCGGCTGGGGGAAAAATCCCAAAAAAATATCAAAAAGGGAAAAAACCCCGAAAAAATTGCATTATGTATGGCAGAAATAGAGAAATCCCAAAAAAACCCTGAAAAAAACCCAAAAAAACCCCCGAAAAAACCCCAAAAAATCACCCAGGTACATCTTGGCCGAGGAGAGCCCGGTCAGCTGCCCGAAAAACCCCAAAAATAACCCAAAAAGGGAAAAAAACCCAAAAAAATAACCCAGAAAGGAAAAAACCCCGAAAAAATCGCGTTAGGTACGGCAGAAATAGAGAAATCCCAAAAAAAACCTGAAAAAAACCCCCAAAAAACCCAAAAAAAACCCAAAAATTGACCCAGGTACATCTCGGCTGAGGAGAGCCCGGTCAGCTGCCCGAAAAAATCCCAAAAATATCCCAAAAAGGGGAAAAGCCCCGAAAAAATAACCCAGAAAGGAAAAAAACCCAAAAAAATCACATTAGGTATGGCGGAAATAGAGAAATCCCCCAAAAAAATCCTAAAAAAACTCAGAAAAAAAACCCCAAAAAATCAGACTGAGTAAGGCACAAATAGAGACATCCCAAAAAAACCCAAAAAAAACCCAAAAAAAACCCCCAAAAAACCCCCGAAAAAAACCACAATTTTTGTTCCAGGGGTTTTTGGGGTAGATTTTTTTGGGGTTTTTTTTCGATGTTTTTCGGGGTTTTTTGGGTTTTTTTGGGGGTTTTTTGTTCCGGGGTTTTCCCGGATGGATTTTTTCGGGGTTGTTTTTGGTTTTTCGAATTTTTTTTGCATTTTTCGGGTGTTTCCTCACCTGTGAGGTAGGTGTTGTGCGAGGAGTTGATGAAACTGTGGTTTTTTGGGGTTTTTTTGGGGTTTTTTTTGTTCCGGGGTTTTCCGGGGTGGATTTTTTCGGGGTTTTTTTTGGTTTTTTGGATTTTTTGGGGGGTTTTTTTTTGGTTTTTCGGGGGTTTCCTCACCGGTGAGGTAGGTGTTGTGCGAGGAGTTGATGAAAGTGTGGTTTTTTTGGGTTTTTTTTTTCAGGTTTTTTCAGGGTTTTTTGTTCCGGGGTTTTCCGGGGTGGATTTTTTTGGGTTTTTTTTTGGTTTTTTGGATTTTTTTTTGGTTTTTTGGGTATTTTCCTCACCGGTGAGGTAGGTGTTGTGCGAGGAGTTGATGAAACTGTGGTTTTTTTGGGGTTTTTTTTCAGGTTTTTTCAGGGTTTTTTGTTCCGGGGTTTTCCGGGGTGGATTTTTTCGGGGGTTTTTTTGGTTTTTTGGATTTTTTCGGGGTTTTTTTTGGTTTTTCGGGTATTTTCCTCACCGGTGAGGTAGGTGTTGTGCGAGGAGTTGATGAAACTGTGGTTTTGGGGTTTTTTTGGGGTTTTTTTGGGGTTTTTTTCAGTTTTTTTCAGGTTTTTTGTTCCGGGGTTTTCCGGGGTGGATTTTTTGGGGTTTTTTTTGGTTTTTTGGATTTTTTGGGGGGTTTTTTTTGCATTTTTTGGGTATTTTCCTCACCGGTGAGGTAGGTGTTGTGCGAGGAGTTGATGAAACTGTGGTTTTTTGGGGTTTTTTTGGGGTTTTTTGTTCCAGGGTTTTCCGGGGTGGATTTTTTGGGGTTTTTTTTGGTTTTTTGGATTTTTTGGGGGATTTTTTTTGGTTTTTTGGGTATTTTCCTCACCGGTGAGGTAGGTGTTGTGCGAGGAGTTGATGAAGTAGCTGCTCAGGGGGTGGCTCATGTCCTGGTGCAGCCCCAAGCTCTCGGGAGGCACAATTCTGTTCTCGTCCCCGCCCAGGTAAGCCCAAAATCCCTCCATGGACAGCTGACCTGGAAAACAAAAAAAAAAACCCAAAAATTTCACCCAAAATTACCCCAAAAATTACCTCAAATCCACCCCAGGTAGGCCCAGAAATCCTCCATGGAGAGCTGACCTGGAAACCCCAAAAAGCCCCCCAAAAATCCCAAAAATTTAGCCCAAAATTACCCCAAAATCCACCCCAGGTAGGCCCAAAACCCTTCCATGGACAGCTGACCTGAAAAGTCAAAAATGACCCAAAAATTTATCCCAAAATTACCCAAAAATTACCCCAAAATCCACCCCAGGTAGGCCCAAAATCCTTCCAGGGAGAGCCGCCCTGGAAACCCCAAAAAAATCCCAAAATTTATCTCAAAAATTACCCAAAAATTGCCCCAAATCCACCCCAAACCTTCCCAAAACCCCTCAAAGACCCCAAAATCGCACAAATTCACCCCAAAATCCCAAACCTCTCTCCCAGAAGGCCTCACTAGGCCCACAGCGCTCGATGAGGGCCTGGGCTGTCCCAAACCCCAGAAATTCACTCCAAATGACCCCAAAATCGCACAATTCCACCCAAAATGACCCATAATTCCACAATTTCACCCAAAATGACCCAAAATCCCATAATTTCACCCCAAAATCACACACCTTTCTCGCAAAAAGCCGCGCTGGGCTCATAGCGCTCGATCAGGGCCTGGGCCACCCCAAACCCCCCAGAATGACCCAAAATCGCACAAATTCACCCCAAACCCCAGAAATTCACTTCAAATGACCCCAAAATCGCACAAATTCACCCCAAACCCCACAATTTCACCCAGAATGACCCAAAATCCCATAATTTCACCCCAGAATCGCACACCTTTCTCGCGGAAGGCCGCGCTGGGCTCGTAGCGCTCGATCAGGGCCTGGGCTGTCCCAAACCCCAGAAATTCACTCCAAATGACCCCAAAATCGCACAATTTCACACAAAATGCCACAATTTCACCAAAATCGCACAATTTCACCCCAAACCTTTCTCGCGGAAGGCCGCGCTGGGCTCGTAGCGCTCGATCAGGGCCTGGGCGCCCTCGGGGCTGAGCCGCGGGAACAGAACTTCGTTGAGCCGAGGATCTCTCTGCCGCGAGTTGACGAAATCGCGCAGCTGCTCCCGACTCACGTACGGCTTCCCTGCTGCTCCTCTGAAAGGGAAAAAATACCCAAAATTACCCCAAAATTACCCCAAAATATCCCAGGAATATCCTAAAAACCAAAATGCTCACGTACGGCTTCCCTGCGGCTCCTCTAGAACCCAAAAATACCCAAAATTACCCCAAAATCACCCTGAAATATCCCAGGAGTATCCTAAAAACCAAAATGCTCATGTACGGCTTACCCGCGGCGCCTCTGAAACCCAAAAATACCCCAAAATTACCCCAAAATCACCCGAAAATATCCCAGGAATACCCCAAAAACCCAAATGCTCACGTACGGCTTACCCGCGGCTCCTCTAAAAGGGAAAAAATACCCCAAAATTACCCCAAAATCCCTTTAAATATCCCAAAAACACTCCAAAAATACCCCAAAATATCCTAAAAACCCAAATGCTCACGTACGGCTTACCCGCGGCGCCTCTGAAAGGGAAAAAATATCTAAAAATTATCCTAAAATATCCCAAAAATGGCGTAAAATAGCCCAGAAATACCCCAAAATATCCTAGAGACCCGAATGCTCATGTACGGCTTACCCGCAGCACCTCTGAAACCCAAAAATAATCCAAAATTACCCCGAAATTACCCCAAAATATCCCAAAATTACCCTAAAATCACCCTAAAATAACCCAAAAATATCCTAAAATAGCCCAGAAATACTGCAAAATATCCTAGAGACCCAAATGCTCACGTACGGCTTCCCTGCAGCCCCGCTGAGAGCGAAAAAATACATAAAAATATCTTAAAATAGCCCAAAAATATCCCAAAAATATCCTAAAAACCCAAAGGCTCACATACTCTGCTCTAGGGAACAGCTGAGGCAAAAAACGAAAAGAAAACCCAAAAAAAATCCTCAGAAACCCAAAAAATCAAAAAAATCCAAACCAAAAAACCCCAAAAAACCCCAAAAAACCCCAAAATTCCCCAAAATTCCCCAAAATTCCCCAAAATCTCTGAATTCTGGGCTCACATCTCCATGAGGATCTTGTCGAGCTCTGGCCGAAGGCAAAGTTTGCTCAGAAATCTCCCGAAGGTCTCGAGGGGAAAGAGCTCCGGGGGAATGGCAGCGCCCTGGGGACAGAAAAACCCAAAAAAACCACGGTCAGGATGGGAAAATACCAAAAAATACCAAAAAACCCCCAAAAAAACCCCAGAAAATAACTCAGAATACAAAAAATCCCCAAAAAACCACGGTCAGGATGGGAAAATACCAAAAAATACCAAAAAACACCAAAAAACCCCCAGAAAATAACTCAGAATACAAAAAACCCCAAAAAAAACCACGGTCAGGATGGAGAAAATACCAAAAAATACCAAAAAACTCCAGAAAATAACTCAGAATGCAAAAAAACCTTAAAAATACGCCCAAAAAACCCAAAAAAACCCCCCAAAAAACCACGGTCAGGATGGGGAAAAAAACCCAAAAAATACCAAAAAATAACAAAAAAACCCCAGAAAATAACTCAGAACGCAAAAAAAACCCCAAAATACCCCCCAAAAAACCAAAAAAAACCCAAAAAACCATGGTCAGGATGGGGAAAATACCAAAAAACCCAAAAAAAACCCCAAAATCCCCAAATTTTGCCCCAAATTTGGCCCCACCCGCGCGCAGCTGAGGCCGCAGGACTCCAGCGCCGTCTCCGCCCTTTTCTTGTCTGCCGAGAACATCTTCAGAATGCTGAAAAAAACCCAAAAAAACCCAAAATTGTTTTGGGGAGAATCTCCCGAATCTCCGAAATCGGAGAGATTTGTTTTTTGGGGGAAAAAATCGCAAATTTGGAGTTTTTTTCTCACTTTTTCACCGGGATCTTCCCATCCGCGTTCAGCTGCAGCCTCAGCTTCGTGTGCCTGGGAAGCCAAAATTCCCAAATTTGGGAGCCAAAATCCCCAAATTTGGGAGCCAAAATCCCCAAATTTGGGAGCCAAAATCCTCAAAATCTGGGGTGCAAAATCCGAAAATTCGGGGGCAGAAATCCCAAAATTTGGGGCCCGAAATCCCCAAATTTGGGAGCCAAAATCCCAAAATTTGAGAGCCCAAAATTGGGGGATTCCAAAAATTGAGGGTTCTGAAATTTGGGGAGGATTTGGGGAGGATTTTTGGGTTTTTGGGGTGATTTTGGGGTTTTTGGGGCGATTTTGGGTGATTTCGGGGTTTTTGGGGTGTTTTTGGGGTGATTTTTGGGCCATTTTGGGTGATTTTGGGGCAATTTCGGGGGTTTTGGGGTGTTTTTGGGGGGATTTTGGGGCCATTTTGGGGTTTTCGGGGTGATTTCGGGGTGATTTCAGGGTTTTTTGGGTGATTTTGGGGTTTTTCGGGCTGATTTTGGGGTTTTTGGGGTGATTTCGGGGTTTTTTGGGTGATTTTGGGGTTTTTTGGGCTGATTTTGGGGTTTTTGGGGTGATTTTGGGGTTTTTTGGGTACCCACGCCTTCCGGAGCAGAGTATTTCGCGATGCATTTCGAGCCAAGATGTTCGTGGCCAAGCGGAAAAGCTCCTCCGTCCACACCTGCGGCAGCCGAGTTTGGGACCCCAAAATCCCCCAAAATCACCCCAAAAATCACCCCAAAATCACCCCAAAACAGCCCCAAAATCACCCCAAAATCACCCCAAAATCACCCCAAAACAGCTCCAAAATCACCCCAAAATCACCCCAAAAATCACCCCAAAATCACCCCAAAATCACCCCAAATTCACCCCCAAAATCACCCCAAAATCACCCAAAATCCTGCCCAAAATTGCCCCTGGATCACCTTAAGAATCACCCGAAATCCCCCCAAAATCTCTCCCAAAATTGCCCCCAAAATAACCCTGAAAATCACCCAAAATCCCTGTGATCACCCTAAAAATCCCCCAAAATCCGCCAAAAAATCCCCAAAAAATCCCCAAAATCCCCAAAATCCAAAAAAAATCCCCAAAATATCCCCAAAAAATCCCCAAAATCCTCCCCCCAAATCCCCAAAATCCCCAAAATCCTCCCCCAAAATCCAAAAAAAGTCCCCAAAATCAAAAAAAAATCCCCAAAAATCCCCGAAATCCCCAAAATATCCCCAAAATCCTCCCCCCAAGTCCCAAAAATCCCCGAAATCCCCAAAATATCCCCAAAATCCTCCCCCCAAGTCCCAAAAATCCCCAAAATCCCCAAAATATCCCAAAAAAATCCCAAAAAATCCCCCAAATCCTCCCCCAAAATCCCCCAAAAAATCCCCAAAAATCCCCAAAAAATCCCCCAAATCCCCAAAAAATCCCAAAGAAATCCCCCAAAACCCCCCCAAAAAATCCCCAAAATCAAAAAAAAATCCCCAAAATCCCCCAAATCCCAAAAAATCCCCCAAGTCAGACCTGGGCCACGCCGTCGTGCACAGCCACGAGGTTGAGGAAGCTGAGGCTGACGAGGTCAGGGCCGTGGATCACCGAGAGCAGGCGCTGGGGGGCAGGGCCCCCGGGGAGCCCGAAACTGAGGGCCTCGCGCGTCCGGGGGTCCTGAGAGAAAAAAAACAAAAAATAACCCAAAATCACCCAAAATTACCCAAAATCTGCACAAAAATCCACCAAAAATCCACCAAAATCCACCAAAAATCCACCCCCGGGGACCCCGAAACTGAGAGCCTCGCGGGTCTGGGGGTCCTGAAATGAAAATAAAACAAAAAATAACCCAAAATTACCCAAAATTACCCAAAATCTGCACAAAAATCCACCAAAAATCCACCCAAATCCACCAAAAATCCACCAAAAATCCACCAAAATCCACCAAAAATCCACCCAAAATCCACCAAAATCCACCAAAATCCACCAAAAATCCACCCCCGGGGAGCCCGAAACTGAGGGCCTCGCGCGTCCGGGGGTCCTGAGAGAAAAAAAACAAAAAAAATAACCCAAAATTACCCAAAATCTACAAAAAAATCCACCCTGGGGACCCCGAAAGTCAGGAACCCCAAAAACCTCAAAAATTGACCCAAAACTGTGAAAAATTCACCGCAAAGACACCCAGAGACCAAAACGGCTCAGAAACCAAAAATGGGCCTTGGGGTTTTGGTTTTTGGTTTTTTGTTTTTTGGGGGGATTTTTTGGGGTTTTTTTGGGTTTTTTGGGGTTTTTGGGGAGTTTTTTTGGGTTTTTTTGGTTTTTTGTGGTTTTTTTGTGGGTTTTTTGGGGTTTTTTGGGGTTTTTTTGGGGTTTTTGCCTCACCTTGGGGGCGCGGGCGAAGCGTCCGTTCCGAGTGTCGCGAATGCTGCAAATGTCCAAGAGCTCCACCTCCTGCGGGGACCCCGAAATTGGGGAAAAAAACCCCAAAATTGGGAAAAGAACCCCAAAATTGGGGAAAGGGACCCCAAAATTGGGGAAAGATCCCAAAATTGGGGAAAAAAACCCCAAAATTGGGGAAAAAAACCCAAAATTGGGGAAAGAACCCCGAAATTGGGGAAGGGACCCCGAAATTGGGGAAAAAAACCCCAAAATTGGGGAAAAAACCCCAAAATTGGGGAAAGGATCCCAAAATTGGGGAAAGGAACCCCGAAATTGGGAAAGGAACCCCGAAATTGGGGGAAAAAACCCCAAAATTGGGGAAAAAACCCCAAAATTGGGGAAAGGAACCCCGAAATTGGGAAAGGATCCCAAAATTGGGGAAAGGAACCCAAAAACATTTAAGGATCACTTTTGGGGTCATTTGGGGGTCATTTTGGGATAACTCTGGGGTAATTTGGGGATAATTTTGGGATAATTTTGTGGTAATTTTGGGGTCATTCTGGGGTCATTTTGGGATAATTTTGGGATAATTCTGGGGTAATTTTGGGATAATTTTGGCATAATTTTGGGGTAATTCTGGAGTAATTTTGGGATAATTTTGGGATAATTCTGGGGTCATTTTGGGGTCATTTTGGGATAATTTTGGGATAATTCTGGAGTAATTTTGGGATAATTTTGGGGTCATTTTGGGTCATTCTGGGGTCATTCTGGGGTCATTCTGGGGCCATTCTGGGCTCTCACCGCGCTGGGCCCTGTCCAGTAGAGGAAGAATCCCTCGGGGTCGACTCTCAGCGTCACCGGAGTGTGGCTGGGGGGCTCCTGCGGACCCCAGACCTCCTCAGCCCCAAATGCCCCCGAAATCCCAAAAAATCCCCAAAAATTCCCCAAAATCCCCCCTCAAAACCCCCAGACCTCCTCAGCCCCAAATGCCCCCGAAATCCCAAAAATTCCCCCGGAAATCCCAAAAATCCCCCCCGAAATTCCCCAAAATTCCCCCAAAATTCCCCAAAATTCCCCCTCAAAACCCCCAGACCTCCTCAGCCCCAAATCCCCCGGAAATCCCAAAAAATCCCCCCCGAAATTCCCCAAAATTCCCCCAAAATTCCCCAAAAATTCCCAAAAATTCCCCCAAATTCCCCGAAACCTCCCAAGCCCCCCAAATCCTCCCAGAAATCCCCAAAAATTCCCAAAATTCCCAAAAATTCCCCCAAACCTCCTGAGCCCCCAAGTCCCCCCAGAAATCCCCAAAATTCCCCCAAACTCCCCAAAATTTCCCCAAATTCCCCAAAACCTACTGAGCCCCCAAAATCACCCCAGAAATTCCCCAAAATTCCCCCAAAATCCCCCCTCAAAACCCCCAAAATTCCCAAAAATTCCCCCAAACCTCCTGAGCTCCCAAAATCCTCCCAGAAATTCCCCAAAATTCCCCAAAACCTCCCGAGCCCCCCAAATTCTCCCAGAAATCCCCAAAAATTCCCAAAATTCCCAAAAATTCCCCTCTGAAACCCCCAAATCCCCCCAGAAATTCCCAAAAATTCCCCCAAAATCCCCAAAATTCCCCAAACTGAGGGGTCCTGAGCAGCATTTTGGGGATTTTGGGGAATCCTGGGGGAGATTTGGGGATCTCTGAAACTTTTGGGGTCACACAGGGTCACTCATTGGTCACTCATTGGTCACTCAGGGTCACTCATTGGTCACTCATTGGTCACTCAGGGTCACTCAGGGTCACTCAGGGTCACTCATTGGTCACTCATTGGTCACTCAGGGTCACTCATTGGTCACTCATTGGTCACTCAGGGTCACTCAGGGTCACTCAGGGTCACTCAGGGTCACTCATTGGTCACTCATTGGTCACTCAGGGTCACTCATTGGTCACTCATTGGTCACTCAGGGTCACTCAGGGTCACTCATTGGTCACTCAGGGTCACTCAGGGTCACTCATTGGTCACTCATTGGTCACTCATTGGTCACTCAGGGTCACTCATTGGTCACTCATTGGTCACTCATTGGTCACTCAGGGTCACTCATTGGTCACTCAGGGTCACTCAGGGTCACTCATTGGTCACTCATTGGTCACTCATTGGTCACTCAGGGTCACTCATTGGTCACTCATTGGTCACTCAGGGTCACTCAGGGTCACTCATTGGTCACTCATTGGTCACTCAGGGTCACTCATTGGTCACTCAGGGTCACTCGGGGTCACTCATTGGTCACTCATTGGTCACTCAGGGTCACTCAGGGTCACTCAGGGTCACTCATTGGTCACTCATTGGTCACTCAGGGTCACTCATTGGTCACTCAGGGTCACTCAGGGTCACTCATTGGTCACTCATTGGTCACTCATTGGTCACTCATTGGTCACTCAGGGTCACTCAGGGTCACTCATTGGTCACTCAGGGTCACTCATTGGTCACTCATTGGTCACTCATTGGTCACTCAGGGTCACTCATTGGTCACTCAGGGTCACTCATTGGTCACTCATTGGTCACTCATTGGTCACTCAGGGTCACTCATTGGTCACTCATTGGTCACTCATTGGTCACTCAGGGTCACTCAGGGTCACTCAAGGTCACTCAGGGTCACTCAGGGTCACTCATTGGTCACTCAGGGTCACTCAGGGTCACTCAGGGTCACTCATTGGTCACTCAGGGTCACTCAGGGTCACTCATTGGTCACTCAGGGTCACTCATTGGTCTCTCATTGGTCACTCATTGGTCACTCATTGGTCACTCATTGGTCACTCAGGGTCACTCATTGGTCACTCATTGGTCACTCATTGGTCACTCAGGGTCACTCAGGGTCACTCATTGGTCACTCAGGGTCACTCATTGGTCACTCAGGGTCACTCATTGGTCTCTCATTGGTCACTCATTGGTCACTCATTGGTCACTCATTGGTCACTCATTGGTCACTCAGGGTCACTCATTGGTCACTCAGGGTCACTCAGGGTCACTCATTGGTCACTCATTGGTCACTCATGGTCACTCATTGGTCACTCAGGGTCACTCAGGGTCACTCATTGGTCACTCATTGGTCACTCAGGGTCACTCAGGGTCACTCATTGGTCACTCAGGGTCACTCATTGGTCACTCATTGGTCACTCCGGGGGTCCCGCGGGGTCTCGCGCTCACCTCCTCCCAGCGAATGAATTTGCTGCCGTGCACGAGCAGCTCGGGCACGCGCGGCGGCTCCAGCGGGAGCGCGCCCGGGACCGGAACCGGAACCGAGACAGGAACCGAGCCCGGGACCGGAACAGAGCCCGGGACCGAGACCGGAACCGGAACCGAGCCCGGGACCGAGACCGGAACCGGAACCGGAACCGAGCCCGGGACCGAGACCGGAACCGGAACCGAGCCCGGGACCGGAACCGGGACCGAGAGCGGAACCGGAACAGAGCCCGGCACCGGAACCGGGACGGGAACCGAGCCCGAACCCGAGCCCGAGAGCGGCGTCAGCATCGAGCCCGAGTCCGGAACGGGAACCGAGAGTGGAACCGAACCGGAGCCCGGCACCGGCACCGGAACCGAGTGCGGGACCGGCCCCGAGCCCGGCACCGGAACCGAGAGCGGCCCCGGGAGCGGCCCCGGCCCCGAGCCCAAACCCGAAGCCGAGCCCGGGAGCGGCACCGGAACCGGAACCGAGCGCGGCCCCGCGAGCGGCGCCGCCATCGCTGTCCGGGCCGAGGGGCGGGGCCTGGAGGGGGCGGGGCCAAGGCTGCGGGATCGCTAACTTCCGATTGGGCGCTGCTAAGAGGGGCGTGGCTAAAAGGGGCGTGGCCACTGTGGGGACGCGAGGGGGGCCGAGGGGGCGTGGCCAGAAAGGGGCGTGGCCAAATGACTGGCGGAACAATTAAGTGGGCGTGGTTTTAAATGGGCGTGTCCCTCCCCCGGTGGGCGTGTCCCTCCCCATAGTGGGCGTGTCCCTCCCCATGGTGGGCGTGTCCCTCCCCGGTGGGCGTGTCCCTTTGTGTCCCGCGCGCCCCCGCGGCGGCGGAAGCAGCTCCGGTGGCGGCGGCGGGGGCGGGGCGTGGCGGGTGGGCGTGGCCCCGGCGGGGGCGTGGCCGCTTCCGGTCGGTGCTGGCGGCATGGCGGAGCCGCGCGGCGGCCCCGGGCCCCCCCCGGCCGCCCCCGGCCCCGGCCCGGTCCCGGTGCCGGTGCCGGTCCCCGGCGGGCCCCGCGTGTGCTTCGCGCCCGCCCCGGCGGCGGCAGCGGCGGCAGCGGCGGCGGAGGAGGGCCCGGGGCGGGGCCGCGGGAAGGTCACGGTGCGCTACGATCGCCGCGAGCTCCGCAAGCGCCTGCACCTCGAGGAGTGGATCCTGGCGCAGCTCACGGCGCTCTACGACTGCCGGGTACGGCACCGGCACCGAGACCGGCACCGGCACCGGCACCGGGACCGGGACCGGGAGAGGGCGGGGATCCACCGGCACCGGCACCGGGACCGAGAGAGGGCGGGGACCCACCGGCACCGGGACCGGGACCGAGACCGGGACCGGGGGAGGGGCGGGGATCCACCGGCACCGGCACCGGGAGAGGGGCGGGGATCCACCGGGACCGGGAGCGGGAGCGGGCGGGGACCCCTGGGACCGGCACAGGGGCGGGGACCCCCGGGACCACCACCGGGAGTGGGGCGGGGACCGAGACCGGCGCCGGGAGCGGCACCAGGGCAGGGATCCACCGGCACCGGGAACGGCACCGGGACAGCCCCGGGAACGGGCGGGGACCCCCGGGACAGGCACCGGGAGCGGCACGGGGACAGGGGACACGCGGGAGAGGGGCGGGACCCCCCGAGACCCCCCGGGACCCCCGGGATTGGGGCAGGGGCAGCCCCGGGGGGATCGGCACCGGGACAGCCCCGGGACCCCAAATCGGGGACCACGCCCCCCCAAAAATCCCCGGGACCCCCAAAATCCTCAGCCCAGGGACCCCAAACACACCCCCCCCCCCATTTTGGGGCGCTGTTTGGGGCTGGGGGGGATTTTGGGGGAATTTTGGGGGGAATTTTGGGGGATTTTGGGGGGGATTTGGGGGAATTTTGGGGATCCCGCCCTGATTTGGGGTCTCTCCCCCTCCCCAAATTGGGACCCCCAGGAGGAAGAAATTCCGGAGCTGGAGATCGACGTGGACGAGCTGCTGGACATGGAGAGCGACGGCGCCCGCAGCGCCCGCGTCCAGGTACCCAAATCCCCGGAATCGCCCCAAAATCGGCCCCAAAACCATCCCAAAATCGTCCCAAAATCACTGCAAAATCCCCCGGAATCGCCCCAAAATCAGCCCCAAAACCATCCCAAAATCATGCCAAAATCACCGCAAAATCACCACAAAACCAGCCCCAAAATCCCCAGAATCGCCCCAAAATCGGCCCCGAAATCATCCCAAAATCACCACAAAATCAACCCCAAAATCACTGCAAAATCAACCCCAAAATCGCCCCAAAATCATCCCAAAATCATCACAAAACCAGCCCCAAAATCCCCGGAATCACCCCAAAATCATCCCAAAATCGGCCCCAAAATCATCCCCAAAATCAACGCAAAATCACGGCAAAATCAACCCCAAAATCGCCCGGAATCGCCCCAAAATCGACCCCAAATCAAGCCTAAAATCATCCCAAAATCACCACAAAATCATCCCAAAATCAACCCCAAAATTGGTCCCAAAATCTCCCAAAATCACCACGACATCAACCCCAAATCAACCCCAAAATCACCCCAAGGTTGCCCTAAAAAAGCCCCCGAAAATCACCCCAAACTCTCCCCAAATCGCCCAAAAATCCTCCCCAAATCAACCTCAAAATCAACCTCAAACCACCCCAAAATCACCCGAAAAATCAGCCAAAAATCAGCCAAAAATCTCTTCTGATGGCCCCAAAATCACCCCAAAATCCCCCAAAACTCCCCCCAAAAATTCCCCCCAAAATTCCCCCTAAATCCCCCAAAACTCCCCCCAAAAATTCCCCCAAATTCCCCCAAAATCCCCCAAAACTCCCCCCAAAAATTCCCCCCAAAATTCCCCCAAATCGCCCCAAAATTCCTCCCAAAATTCCCCAAATTCCCCCATGGGGTGGGGGTGGGGGGGCTGAGGGCTCCCCCCGAATTTTGGGGATCCCGAATTTCGCTGAGTGCCCCTCCCCCCCCAGGAGATCCTCGTTGACTGTTACAAACCCACGGAGGTGAGCGGGGAATTTGGGGAAATTTGGGAAATTTGGGGAAAATTTGGGGAAATTTGGGACATTTGGGGAAAAATTCGGGAAAATTTGGGGAAATTCGGGAAAATTTGGGACATTTTGGGGAAAATATGGGAAAATTGGGGAAATTCGGGGAAATTTGGGGAAATTCGGGGAAATTTGGGGAAAATTTGGGGAAAATTTGGGACATTTTGGGGAAAATTCGGGACATTTTGGGGAAATTTTCGGGAAAATTCGGGAAAATTCAGGAAAATTCGGGGAAATTTGGGACATTTTGGGGAAAATTTGGGAAAATTTGGGACATTTGGGGAGATTTTGGGGGGGAAATTTGGGGGAATTTTGGGGAGATTTTGGGGGGAAATTTGGGGGGAATTTGGGATGGGATCCCCAGGGATTTTGGGCAGGAATTTCGGGGATTTTGGGGTGGAATTTTGGGGCGATTCTGAAGGATTTGGAGGAGGATTTCGGGAGGGATTCCCTGGGGGATTTGGGGAGATTTTGGGGTCCCGGGGTTGAATTTTGGGGTCCCCGGGTGATTTTGGGGTCCTGGGGGTGAATTTTGGAGTCCCAGGGAGGATTTTGGGGTCCCGGGGGTGTTTTCGGGGGTCCCAAGCGTGAATTTTGGGGTTCCAGGGCTGATTTTGGGGGTCCCGGGGGTGATTTTTGGGGTCCCAGGGTGAATTTTGGGGTCCCGGGGGTGAATTTTGGGATCCCAGGGTGAATTTTGGGGTCCCCGGGGGTGATTTTGGGGTCCCGGGGAGGATTTTGGGGTCCCAGGGTGAATTTTGGGGTCCCAGGGAGGATTTTGGGGTCCCAGGGGTCATTTTCGGGGGTCCCGGGGGTGTTTTCAGGGGTCCCAAGCGTGAATTTCGGGGTCCCGGGGGTGAATTTTGGGATCCCAGGGTGAATTTTGGGGTCCCAGGGAGGATTTTGGGGTCCCAGGGGTCATTTTCGGGGGTCCCGGGGGTGATTCGGGGTCCCCCTGACCCCCCCGGGCCCCCCAGGCGTTCGTCGGGGACCTCCTGGAGAAGATCCGGGGGATGCAGAAACTCAACACTCCCCAAAAAAAATGACCTCGCCCCGAATTTGGGGGGGGCCCCTCCCCCCCCGACCCCAAATCTGGGGGCCCCTCCCCCCCCGGCGGCGATAATCACTCGCCCCTCCCCCACTGGATTTGGGGGAGGGGCTCGGGGGGGTCCGGGGAGGGATTTTTTTGGGGGGAGATTTTGGGGTTTTTTTTGTTCTTTTTTTTTTTAGTTGTTTATTTTTTTGTTTTTAAATTTCGGGGGTTTGGGGTTTTTTTGGGGTTTGTTTTTATATGGATTTAATAAAAAGGAGATTTGACATTTTCGGGGTCCTGAGTCTTTTTTTTTTGGGGATTTTTTTTTGGCTTTTCCCCACCCCCCCCCCCCAAAACAAATCCCTCCCCCCCCCAAAAAAAAAAAAAAAAAGCGAAAAAAAATCAGCCAAAAATTTAAAAAAACAAAAAAAACCCAAAAAAAACCTTTCAACTTAACTCTTTATTGAGCCCTGGAATTTGGGGTTCCACCCAAAAAAGGTCCCCAAAAAAAGGGGGAGGGGCCCAAAATGGAGCTGGCCTGGGGGGAGAATTTTGGGGATTTTTTGGGGATTTTTTTTTGGATTTTGGGGATTTTTGGGGATTTTTTTTGGATTTTGGGGATTTTTGGGGGATTTTTTTTGGATTTTGGGGATTTTTTGGGATTTTTTTTGGATTTTGGGGATTTTTCGGGGGATTTTGGGGTCCCCCTAAAGCTCCGGGCGCCGCTCGATCTTCAGCAGTTCCACCTCGAAAATCAGCACGGCCCCTCCTAAAAATGGGCGAAATCAGCCCGAAATCCCCCCAAAATCACCCCAAAATCACCCATAAATTCACCATTAAATTCACCCAAAAATCCACCCAAAATCACCCCAAAATTACCCCCAAATTCACTCTAAAATTCCACCCAAAATCACCCCTAAATCACCCAAAAATCCACCCAAAATTATCCCTAAATCCACCCAAAGTTCCACCCAAAATCAGCCCAAAATTATGCTTAAATTCACCCAAAATTCCACCCAAAATCAGCCCGAAATCCACCCAAAATCACCCCTAAATTCACCCAAAATTTCTCCCAGAATTCCCAAACTTCACCCCAAAATTCCCAAATTTCACCCAAGCTCACCTGGGATTTTGGGAGGTGCTCCTCTGTCTCCATAGCCTGGGGGGGGCAGGGTCATTGGGGGAGGGGCGACCCCAAATTTGGGGTCCCCTCCCCAATTTTGGGATTCCTTTTTGGGGTTTTTTTTGTTCTTTTTTGGGGTTTTTTTTGGTCAGTTTTTGGGTTTTTTGGTTCCTTTTTGGGTTTCTTTTCCCTCCCGCCCCAATTTTGGGGTCAGTTTTTGGGTTTTTTTGGGTCCCTTTTGGGTTTTTTGGGTCACTTTTTGGGTTTTTTGGGTCGCTTTTTGGGGTTTTTGGGTCGCTTTTTGGGGTTTTTGGGTCCCTTTGGGGTTTTTTGGGTCGGTTTTTGGGTTTTTTGGGTCGGTTTTGGGGGTTTTTGGGGTCCCTTTTGGGTTTTTTGGGTCGGTTTTTTGGGTCGGTTTTTGGGTTTTTTGGGTTTTTTGGGTCAGTTTTGGGTTTTTTGGGTCAGTTTTTGAGTTTTTTTGGGTCAGTTTTTGGGGTTTTTTGGGTCATTTTTGGGTTTTTTTGGGGTTTTCGGGGTCTCACCGAGCTCCGGGGGGATCACGAGTTTCCTCTTCTCACCTTCGCACATCCTGCGGGAACAGGGGGGGTCAGGGGAGCCCCAAAATCCTGGGAATTCCTCCCAAAATTCCTGGGAATTATCCCAAAAAATCCTGGGAATTCCCAAAATTCTAGAACCCCCAAAATCCTGGGAATTCCTCCCAAAATTCCTGGGAATTCCCGAATTCTGCAACCTCCCAAAAATTCCAGGAATTTCCCCCAAAAATTCTGGGAATTACCTCCAAAAATTCTTGGGAACTCCTCCCAAAAACCCTGGGAATTCCCAAATCCTGGAACCTCCCAAAATTCAGGGAATTATCCCCAAAAAATCCTGGGAATTCCCAGAATTCTAAATCCCCCAAAATCCTGGGAATTCCTCCCAAAATCCTCAGACTCACCCCAGTGCCCTCCCAGTACAAACCAGTACAAACCAGTACAAACCAGTATAAACCAGTATAAACCAGTTACCCCAGCAGGCCCTGTCCCGTTCCCAGTACAAACCAGTACAAACCAGTATAAACCAGTTACCCCAGTAAGCCCTGGTCCCAGCCCTTGATGACCTGGCCTGTTCCCAGTACAACCAGTACAAACCAGTATAAACCAGTTACCCCAGTAAGCCCTGGTCCCAGCCCTTGATGACCTGGCCTGTTCCCAGTACAAACCAGTACAAACCAGAATAAACCAGTTACCCCAGCAGGCCCTGGTCCCAGCCCTTGATGACCTGGCCCGTCCCCAGTACAAACCAGTACAAACCAGTATAAACCAGTTACCCCAGTAAGCCCTGGTCCCAGCCCTTGATGACCTGGCCTGTTCCCAGTACAAACCAGTACAAACCAGAATAAACCAGTTACCCCAGCAGGCCCTGGTCCCAGCCCTTGATGACCTGGCCCGTCCCCAGTACAAACCAGTACAAACCAGTATAAACCAGTTACCCCAGTAAGCCCTGGTCCCAGCCCTTGATGACCTGGCCTGTCCCCAGGGAGAACACGAAAGGCTCTCGGCTGCGGCTGCTGTCGAAGGGAGTGCCGTCCTCGAGGGTGCCCTGCACCAGTATGGACCAGTACAAACCAGTATGGACCAGTACAAACCAGTATGGACCAGTACAAACCAGTATAAACCAGTACGGACCGGTATAAACCAGTATAGAGCAGTAAAACCCAGTAAAAACCAGTACAGGCCTCATGGCAGACCCAGTGTGTCCCCCCAGTCCCTCCCAGTCCATCCCAGTTTGTCCCAGTCCCTCCCAGTCCATCCCAGTCCCTCCCCAGTCCATCCCAGTTTGTCCCAGTCCCTCCCAGTCCCTCCCAGTCCCTCCCAGTCCATCCCAGTTTGTCCCAGTCCCTCCCAGTCCATCCCAGTCCCTCCCCAGTCCATCCCAGTCCCTCCCCAGTCCATCCCAGTTTGTCCCAGTCCCTCCCAGTCCCTCCCCAGTTTGTCCCAGTCCCTCCCAGTCCCTCCCAGTCCATTCCCAGTTTGTCCCAGTCCCTCCCAGTCCATTCCCAGTTTGTCCCAGTCCATTCCCAGTCCCTCCCAGTTCCATCCCAGTGCCATTTTTGCCCCCAATCCTCCCATTTTTCACCCCAAAACCGCCGGGTCTTTTCCCCCCCAGTCCCTCCCAGTTTGTCCCAGTCCATCCCAGTCCATTCCCAGTCCCCCCCAGTCCCTCCCAGTCCTTCCCAGTCCCTCCCAGTACCATCCCAGTTCCCTTTTTGTTCCCCCCAGTGCCACTTTTGTCCCTAAAGTCGCCATTTTTGTCCCCAAAATTGCCATTTTTCACCCCAAAACCGCCGGGTTTTTTCCCCCCAGTCCCTCCCAGTCCATCCCAGTCCATTCCCATTCCCTCCCAGTCCATTCCCAGTCCATTCCCAGTCCCTCCCAGTCCATCCCAGTGCCATTTCTGTTCCCAAACCTCCCATTTTTGTCCCCAAAATGGCCATTTTTCATCCCAAAACCGCCGGGTCTTTTCCCCCCCAGTCCCTCCCAGTTTGTCCCAGTCCATCCCAGTCCATTCCCAGTCCCTCCCAGTCCATCCCAGTCCCTCCCAGTTAAACTCCCAGTGCATTCCCAGTCCCTCCCAGTCCATCCCAGTGCCATTTCTGTTCCCAAACCTCCCATTTTTGTCCCCAGAATGGCCATTTTTCACCCCAGAACCGCCGGGTTTTTTGCCCCAATCCCCTCCCAGTCCCTCCCAGTCCCTCCCAGTTTGTCCCAGTGGGTCCCAGTGGGTCCCAGTACCGAGTAGTGCAGGGTGAGCACGTCCCCTCGCCGCGATCTGTCCCCGCAGCGCTCGGGGCGGCGCCGCACACCGATCTGCACCTTGCGGGGCTCGGCCGCCAGGGGGCGCTCTGCGGGCAGCGCCAGCGCCAGCGCCAGCAGGAGCCACTGCCACCAAATGTCACCAAATGTCACCAAATGTCACCTGAGTGACACCTGAGTGTCCCTGAGTGTCACCTGAGTGTCCCTGAGTGTCCCTGAGTGTCCCTGAGTGACACCCTGAGAGACAGCGCCAGCGCCAGCAGGAGCCACTGCCACCAAATGTCACCAAATGTCACCTGAGTGTCCCTGAGTGACACCTGAGTGTCCCTGAGGGACACCCTGAGAGACAGCGCCAGCAGGAGCCACTGCCACGAGTGTCACCAAATGTCACCAAATGTCACCAAATGTCACCTGAGTGTCCCTGAGTGTCCCTGAGGGACACCTGAGTGACACCTGAGAGACAGCGCCAGCGCCAGCAGGAGCCACTGCCACCAAATGTCACCAAATGTCACCTGAGTGTCCCTGAGTGACACCTGAGTGTCCCTGAGTGACACCTGAGTGACACCTGAGTGACACCTGAGTGACACCTGAGTGACACCATGAGGGACAGGGACAGCGCCAGGAGGAGCCACTGCCAGCGAGTGTCACCGAGTGTCACCAAATGTCACCTGAGTGTCACCTGAGTGTCACCGAATGTCACTTGAGTGTCACCAAATGTCACTGAATGTCACCTGAGTGACACCCTGAGGGGCAGGGACAGTGCCAGCAGCAGCCACTGTCACCAAATGTCACCAAATGTCACCTGAGTGTCACCGAATGTCACCTGAGTGTCACCAAGGTGTCACTCCATGGCAGTAGACAGAGTCAAAATGTCACCCAATGTCCCCAAAGTGTCACCCTGAGTGTCACTGGCAGCGCCAGCGCCAGCAGGAGCCGCTGGGGGGGAGGGGGGGCCACAAAGTGTCCCCAAATGTCCCCAAATGTCCCCGACAGGGCCCAGCTCAGCCGCTGGGGGGCGCTGCAGGGGGGGGGGCGCCCGTGACGTCACCGGCACCGCGATGATGACATCACAGCTGCCCCGCCCCCTCCCCCAGGGCCCCCCCGGACCCCAAACCCTGAGGGGGCTCCCCCCAAGCCCCGCCCCCCATGGCCTCAGGGCCCCCCCCAAACCTCCCGCGGCCTCTCCCGAGCTCCCCCCACCCCAAAATTCCAACCCCGGGACCCCCCGAAGCCACCCCCCCCTCCCCCCCCCCCGCACCTCCGCCGCCATCGCGGTTCCCCTCGGGATCACGTGACCGCCGCCGGTCCCGCCGCTTTTTCCCTCCCCGGTCACGTGACGACAACTTCCGGCCCCTCTCCGCTCCATTTCCGGTCACGTGCCGGTCACTTCCGGCCACGCGCCGCTCCATTTCCGGTGACGCGGCCCCCGCTGCGGAAGCGGCGGCGATGGCGGCGCGGCGCGCGGTTGCCATGGTAACGGCCGGGCCGGGCCGGGGGGTGTGTGTGTTAATTAACCCCTCAATCACCGCTAATTAGCGCTCCCCTCCCCCCTCGGCGGCGGCTCATTTGCATGGACAGCCCCCGGGGAGGCTTTGGGGGGGTGGGAACGCCGTTAATTAGCGTTAATGAGAGGTTAATTGGTGCTGGGGGGGGCAATTAGCGGTGTTAGGGCCCAATTAGCGTTAATTAAGGGTGTGGCCGTTATTGGCGGACGTTAATTAGCAACTAGAGGAGAACAAAAAAGTTGTCAATGTGTCCCTAAGTTACGATTGGCAGCAATTAGAGATTTAATTAGCAATAATTAAAAACTGATTAGCTTTAGCAGATCATTTTTTGGCAATTATTAATAATTTGCAATTCGCCGTCTGATTAATAGAAATTAATTGGTTTGTTAATAAGAATTTAGGGCTAATTAATAGCCTAACTAACGGTAATTAACGCCTTAATTAATAACAATGGAAAGCCAAGTGGATGAGAATTGTCTAATTAGCGATCACTGATAACTTGATTAACGGTAATTAGCATCGGTCACTCAGCCAATCAGAGGTTTCACGGATTCAGGGTTAATTAATGGCTATTTAAGGGTTAATTGAGCCTTAATTAATCGCTGATGAGGCGAGGCGTTAATTGGCGCTGCTCCCGCAGGGGCCCTGGGCCGCCCATCCCCCCCCGCAGAGGAGGGGGCTCAGCACCAGGTGAGACCCCAAAAAACCCCAAAATATCCTCAAAATACCCAAAAAAAACCCAAAATATCCCAAAATATCCCCAAAAAATCCCAAAACACCCCAAAAAACCCCAAAATATCCCCCGGGACCCCCAAAATACCCAAAAACCCCCCAAAATTCCCCGAAAAACCCCAAAAATCCCCAAATATCCCCAAAATATCCCCAAAAAATCCCCGTGACTCCCAAAATACGCCCAAAACATCCCGAAAATCCCCAAAATCGCCCCAAAAATCCCCAAAATATCCCCAAAAAATCCCCGTGACTCCCAAAATACGCCCAAAACATCCCGAAATTCCCCGAAAATCCCCAAAATCTCCCAAAAAATCCCCAAAATATCCCAAAACTGCCCCAAAATACCCAAAACTGTCCCGAAATTCCCCAAAACTGCCCCGAAATATCCCAAAAGTGCCCCCAAAATATCCCAAAACTGCCCCAAAATATCCCCAAATCGCCCTGAAATACCCCAAAATCCCCAAAATATCCCCGGGACTCCCAGAAATCCCCAAAATATCCCCAAAATATCCCAAAAAATCCCCCTGACTCCAAAAATACCCCAAAAACATCCAGAAAATCCCCAAAATCTCCCCAAAAATCCCCAAAATATCCCAAAAGGGCCCCCAAAATATCCCAAAACTGCCCCAAAATACCCAAAATTGCCCTGAAATACCGCAAAAATCCCAAAATATCCCAAAACTGCCCCAAAATACCCAAAACTGCCCCGAAATTCCCCAAAAATCCCCAAAATATCCCCAAAAACTCCCCGTGACTCCCGAAATACCCCCAAAACATCCCAAAATTCCCCGAAAATCCCCAAAATCTCCCCAAAAATCCCCAAAATACCCAAAGCTGTCCCGAAGTATCCCAAAATTGCCCTGAAATACCCCAAAAATCCCAAGATATCCCAAAACTGCCCCGAAATGTCCCAAAAATCCCCAAAATTCCCCCAAATCGCCAGGAAAGGCCCCCCCGACCCCCACTCGGTTTTGGGGGTGCGTCCTGGAGCCTCCCCCAGAGAGATCCGAGCCGCGTTCCTGGAGCGCTGCAAGGAGGTACTGGGAGGGACTGGGAGGGACTGGGAGGGACTGGGAGGGACTGGGGGGCACTGGGAGGGACTGGGAATGGACTGGGAGGGACTGGGAGGGACTGGGGGACACTGGGAATGGACTGGGGATGGACTGGGGGGCACTGGGAGGGACTGGGAATGGACTGGGACGGACTGGGAATGGACTGCGAATGGACGGGGAGGGACTGGGGGACACTGGGAATGGACTGGGGATGGACTGGGGGGCACTGGGAGGGACTGGGAGGGACTGGGGGGCACTGGGAATGGACTGGGAGGGACTGGGAATGGAGTGGGAAGGACTGGGAATGGACTGGGAGGGACTGGGAAAGGACTGGGATGGACTGGGGATGGACTGGGGGGCACTGAGAACGGACTGGGAGGGACTGGGATGGACTGGGGGGCACTGGGAGGGACTGGGATGGACTGGGGATGGACTGGGGGGCACTGAGAACGGACTGGGAATGGACTGGGAGGGACTGGGAGGGACTGGGAATGGACTGGGAGCACTTGGATGGACTGGGAATGGACTGGGAGGAGAAAACCCGGCAGGTTTGGGGTGAAAAAGGGCATTTTTAGGGACGAAAAATGGCACTTTTAGGGATAAAAATGGAACTGGGAGGGACTGGGACAAACTGGGGCAAACTGGGAGGGACTGGGAGGAAAATCCTTGGCACTTTTGGGGTGCAAAATGGCACTTTAGGGACAAAAATGGCACTTTGGGGACAAAAATGGCACTTTTAGGGACAAAAATGGAACTGGGAGGGACTGGGACAAACTGGGACAGACTGGGAGGAAAATCCTTTGCACTTTGGGGACAAAAATGGCACTTTGGGGACAAAAGCGGCACTGGGAGGGACTGGGACAAACTGGGACAGACTGGGAGGAAAATCCTTTGCACTTTGGGGACAAAAGCCGCACTGGGAGCGACTGGCGGGGACCCCTCGGACCGTTCCAAGTCTCTTCGGGGGGGGTGCCGCATTTTGGGGACCCCTCCCACCTATTTCCCCCCCCGGGGACCCCAAATTTTGGCGAGTGGGACCCCAAACTTTTCGGGGGGGGTCCCCAGGTGTTCGGGCGGGGGTCTCGTGTCTCGGGGACCCCCAGGTCACTGTCACCCCCAGGTCACTGTCACCCCCCCAGGTCCCCTCAGGGTCTCTCACCCTCGGACCGTTCCAAGTGCCGGCGGGGGGGGGGTGTCCCGTATTTTGGGGACCCTCCCTCACTCTTTATCCCCTCCCCCCGGACCCCAAACTTTATTGAGGAGGTCCCCAGGTGTCCGGAGGGGGGTCCCGTGTCTCGGGGACCCTCCCCGGCCATTGTCCCCCCTCAGGTCACTGTCACCCCCCCGGGTCCCCCTCAGGGTCTCTCACTCTCGGACCGTTCCAAGTGCCGACCGGGGGGGGGTCCCGTGTTTTAGGGACCCTCCCTCACCCTCTGTCCCCTCCCTCCGGACCCCAAACTTTTCGGGGGGTGTCCCCAGGTGTCCGGGCGGGGGTCTCGTGTCTCGGGGACCCTCCCCGGCCATTGTCCCCCCTCAGGTTCACCCCGACGGGGACCCCTCGGACCCCTCCCGCCATGGGCGCTTCCTGCTCCTGGCTGAGGCCTACGCGGCCCTGAGCGCACCCCGGGGCACGACCCCTCCCCGGGACCCCCCCCGGGACCCCCCCCGGCGACACCCCGAGACCCCCGGGGCTCCCCCCCGCTCCGGGACCCCCCCACGGTAACGGGGCTGGGGGGGCGGGGGGGCTTGGGGGTTGTGGGGGGGTCCCATGGATTTTGGGGGGGTCCTGAGGGTTGGGGGGGGTCCTGAGGGAGTCCCTGAGGGTTGTGGGGGGGTCCTGGAGGGGTCCCATGGGTTGTGGGGGGGTCCTGGGGGGGTCCCATGGATTTTGGGGGGGGTCCCATGGGTTTTGAGGAGCCCCTGAGGGTTGTGGGGGGGTCCTGAGGGGGTCCCATGGATTTCGGGGGGTCCCTGAGGGTTGTAGGGGGGTCCTGAGGGGGTCCCATGGATTTTGGGGGGGTCCCGAGGATCCCATGGGTGCCGGGGGGGTTATGGGGAGGGGTCCTGGGGGTCCCTGTGCTGACCCCAGGGGTCCCACGGGTGTGCCCCTCCCTCCCAGTAAGGACTGGGACTGGAACCGGCGCTACTGGGAGCAGTTCCCTCCCCCCGGGACCCCCCCCAGGACCTCCCCCCGGCGCCTCCTGGGGCTGCTCCTGCTGCTCGTGGCCCTGGGAGGGCTCGCCCACGGCCTGGCCTACAGGTGGGACCCCGAAAAATGGGTCTGGGGGGCTCAAAAACGGGTCTGGGGACCCCAAAAATGGGTCTGGGGGGCTCAAAACCGGTCTGGGGACCCCGAAAATGGGTCTGGGGGGCTCAAAAATGGGTCTGGGGACCCCAAAAATGGGTCTGGGGGGCTCAAAAATGGGTCTGGGGACCCCAAAAATGGGTCTGGGGGGCTCAAAAATGGGTCTGGGACCCCGAAAATGGGTCTGGGGGGCTCAAAACTGGGTCTGGACCCCAAAAATGGGTCTGGGGGGCTCAACAATGGTCTGGGACCCCGAAAATGGGTCTGGGGGGCTCAAAAACGGGTCTGGGACCCCGAAAATGGTCTGGGGGGCTCAAAAACGGGTCTGGGACCCTGAAAATGGGTCTGGGGACCCCAAAAATGGGTCTGGGGGGCTCAACAATGGGTCTGGGGACCCCAAAAATCTGGGGAGAGATCCCTTTGGATTTCAGAGTGGATTTTTCGGGGACCCCCCCTGAATTTTGGGAACTCCCCCCGAATTTTGGGGTGGTTCCCCCGGATCTTGGGGATTTTGGGGTGGTTCCCCCGGATTTTGGGGATTTTGGGGTGGTTCTCCCGGATCTTGGGGATTTTGGGGTGGTTCTCCCGAATTTTGGGGTGGTTCCCCCGGATTTTGGGGATTTTGGGGGGTTCCCCTGGATTTTGGGGGGGTTCCCCCAGATTTTGGGGTGAATTTTGGACCCCCCAGGTACGTGGCCAGCGCTCACACAGCTTTCCTGGACCGGCAGGACCGAGAGCTGCGAGCAGCCTACGAGAAGGCCCGGAGCCGGTGGGGCTGGGGGCGATTCTGGGGGGCTTGGGGGGTCCCCAGCGGGAGTTTGGGGGGTCCCCAGGGGGATTTTGGGGGGTCCCCAGGGGGTTTCGGGGGATCCTGTGGGGGTTTGGGGGAGGTTTGAGGGTCCTAAGTGGGATTGGGGGGGTTAGTGGAGGCTCAGGGGGGTCCCCGGGGGGTTTGGGGGGGACCTAAGAGGGATTTTGGGGGGTCAGAGGGGGTTTGAGGGGTCCTCGGGGGGTTTGGGGGGTCCTAAAGGGGATTTTAGGGGGTCCCCAGGGGCTTTGGGGGGGTCCCAGTGGATTTGGGGGGGGTCCTAAAGG